>JAUZND010064061.1:0-17813 GCA_034780555.1 Coelogynopora nodosa | reverse complement strand
TGTCATGATTTGGTTGCAGCAGATGGACTCCATTTTGAACATATTCGATAATTGTTATTGTCTATTATTAAATAGTTCTATCTATAATTGTTATTATTATTGTTACTGTCTAGACTAATGTATTAGTGTATACCAAATTTTGAATCACCCGATTATGATGCTTACTTTGACTGATTTAATTTATTTATTGCAAATGGTGTCAAACATGTTTGCCACTTTCTTTGGAAGAATCAACACTTAATTTGGATGTTTGCCAACATTTTAGGCAAGTTGCCGACAGGAAGAGTATTGCAACTACTTTGGAAATTTCACAATGGACGAATTAGCAAATTTATTTTAATTTTATTACCCATAATTTTTTATACGACTTGTAGTAATAAAATGTTTGCTACATATATTTTAGTTTTGCATGTAATTACATCTAATATGTGAAACTTCATACATTTGTAGTGTTGCCTTCTGTGATCCTAAATTGACTGTGGGTTAATGGTGTTTACTTTTTAAATGTTATTAAATTAATTGTAAACTATTACAGGGTGTGAATAATAGTTTTTTTGCTATTATATA
The DNA here is from genome assembly GCA_034780555.1 of Coelogynopora nodosa. Classification (NCBI taxonomy): domain Eukaryota; kingdom Metazoa; phylum Platyhelminthes; order Proseriata; family Coelogynoporidae; genus Coelogynopora; species Coelogynopora nodosa. Next base: position 17,246 of record JAUZND010064061.1, on the reverse strand, counting down.
TATATATTATTTTTAGTACTATGTGAAGCATTGTTAAAAAATTACCCTATTAGTGAACTTTTCTTTCATTGTATCCTGGTTCATCTTAGTAAAACGGCGTAGTGAGCGATTATATAATATCACCTTTTCGGTATGTCTTCTATTATACTGAAATCCATTAATTTATTTCTTTATATAATTCTATTAATTTATGGAAAACCTAATTAATATATATTTCACTGTCCTATTTCTTTCTTTTTGCTGATGATACTTATAGGGGGGCTGCCTTTACCAGTTACTAGAACGCCCTGAGTCCCTTCGGTTTTTTCGAGGAATTGATTTCAACCGGGAACCTCCGTGGGATCCAGACCCCAGCTAAGATAGCACCAAACAAACTCCGTGTCTCATTTCATACCCATTCCTTCCCGATCTGATCACTCCTAGTCTCAGCTGCCTCATCGGATTGTACTGACTTTCGCTAACTGCTTATCTGTAAGTAGCCGGTTTTGACACTTTACTGTGTATCATACAAGTGCATCTTTGTGAAAATTTGGGGCGATGGAGTGATTTCCATTTTAACACTTCCTGTGTTAGTTTATATGAGAAAAATTCGTCCATGTTTATGTGTTATATTTTTATAGTTAAGATTAAAAATATATAGATGTAGTTTTTCGTAATCAAGTGTGTTTTAATTTTTAATTTGTAGTGTGCTTGCACTGCTTACTATTTTTAAAGATTTGTTAGCATTATATAAAAATGAGAAAGATATTGTCTAAACTATGTCGGAGAAGCCTTTTTTTAAATTCCAATTCAACCAAAAGTTCCGTCCCTAGACCCAGCTAAAAATGCTCTGCCTCCAGATGCCGCCCTCTGCAATACTTATCTAGTTTGATTGCCTCTTTCCAATCTGCAGAATCACAATATGCCTGTTCGCCTAGCAACACCCGGGACGCCTATAAAAACTGGCGCCGCTGTTGTCAAAAACAGCACCAATAACAACAACTCGGATGGAGTTGCCATAGAGATCTGCTCTGAGCCAGACTCGGACCACTGCCTGGTCAGTATGATGGAACAGAAGCTGAAGGTAACCCAACCTATCTCTCGATTTTGTAGTGTATTGGGATAGTTACCTATGCCATCTTATAATTATCTATTTAAATATTATTGTGTTTTCCATATAAGTTATCAAGTCATATTGTTCAATTTGGATAATCTTTTTTGTTAAATTGGACTATATTTTTGCGTTTACCATCTTTAACTTTTGACACTCTTCGGGTGATATAAGCGTATCATATATTTATATACAAGTAGTAGTAAATGAAGAATTAGAAATGTATAAAAATTATTTCAACTATCTCCACTGGTCTTAATTTATAATTAAGTTATTTTTGTAAATGTACGCAAAAGTAGAATTGTTACCATAACATTAAGTAGATTCTAACTCTGCAATTAATACATGTTTTCTTATTGAACAATTTTCTTGTCGGACAATTGCAATCGACAACACGCGTCAAATAGCTGAACTCCTTTTTGTTCATTCTCTCTTGCTTTATCATAGTGGACTGGTTCGTCTGGTCCCCCCCCCCCCCTATCAGTCGTAATATCCTGCTTTGCGATACCTATTTCATGTATTGAAAATGTGAAATAAATCGGGTTCAGTCAGTTGTGTAGATTTATTTAGCTGTGATTATACTTTTGTTATCTTATATATGTTATGTGTTCATCTCTACTTGACTTATTATTATTATATAACAAGAAATTATGAGTATATTGAACCAATATTGAACCATAATTGTACTATTTATAATTCTTAGAATTAATTTTTTTTAAATCGTTTTACTAAGTTAACAGTACAATAACTGATAGAGAAGTTTACAATTAAAATTATGCGTTTTAATTTTATATAATGAATACGTCTTTTTCATTTTTTTATTACCTTAGAATATTTGTATATTATATATATGTGTCTTTATCGGTATAAATTTATGATAATTAATTTACAAACCTGCCAACCGTCCCGCTTTTCGAAAGCTGTCCCGCTAGAGTTTGTAAATGTCCCGCTTTTAGAATATATTACTGAATATGTCTTGAAAAATAACCTTTTATTCAATCTTTCTTATGAAAACTCACAGCCTTTTAGGGACATTCTTGGCTATAAAACACTAAAAACAAGTCAGCACTACGCGTTGATTTAGAGGCTTGGATGCTTGTCTCGTCATACGTGTTTGGACATTATGCAAATGTCCCTATTTCGATTATTGGAAGGTTGGCAGGTTTGAATATGAATCGTCTCCTAGTTTTTACATCTTTTCAACGTCTACATTGGACAAATTATTGCAAATCGTTTTTTATAATAGCAAAAAAAGTATTTATTGTTAGTTTATTTATATAAATATATATGTTTTAACCTCGACGATTAGATATCAATGGTAGCATTCAATAGTGTTATCATTTAATAATTAAAAGTCTAATTTTCTCTTGGAAGGATATTCAAATTGTTAACAATTTTATTTACCTTATTACCACCATAAACACAGGATTTGTTATCTATATAGGCCTGTATATATATAATATATGCGTGTGTGACCAAGTTCAAATAAGGTCCAATATTAATTATTAAAAACATTGACACCATTAAACCTTTCCACCTTTTTTATAGCCTAAAGTAACCTAGTATTCGTGATGGTAGTATACAACACATATATTATTTTAAACCAGCAGTTCATTCACCCTCTATCCGCCGATCGATTCTACTATATATACATATAGAGTCTTTCGCTGTATAGTTTTCAATCTATTCACGATAACAAAAATATTTGGTTAGATAACGCTCAGCCTAATATCAGTTACATTAAGTACATTTTAATCTTCAAGTTTTCGCTAGCGAGTCGAATAATTCTGTGACTCTAGTTTGTTTTGGTTTTGAAAAATAGTTGTATGCAGACTAAAGGTAGAAGGAAAACCGCCTCAAAGTATTTTCTTTCTGTCTGTATTTATTCACCCAGGGTCTTTTTTCTTGCTCCTGCTCCTTGTATGAACAATAAAACTTTGATGTAATACAAATTGATTTGGTTTATAAGTATTTCGGTTTGTTGTTGGTTAAATTACTGGTTGTCGTCTTCGTAGCATTTTGTTGGACTTGTTATTTATAAAAATAGACATTAGGATTAGAACAATTTCCTGTAACTTTTGTATATAACTTAGACAAGTTATATACAAAAGTTACATATTATGATGTAGTTGGATACGTACTATATGATAGGCCACAATGTTTCAGAATAACAGTTTCGTACACACATTACTAACAGTCGAATTATAAAATATGAGCTGAATAATCGATATCATAATCTTTTTCAAGTATTTGCGGGAAAACGGCAGCATAAAATTATATTCCTCTGTCGCCTTTTCTCTATTTTTGACAAAATGAAGAATTTTAGATTATCTTCTTTTAAAACTTATAAAATAATATATTGTTCTCGGTTGAAGTCTTATTGCTTTAGTATTTTATTCGTTTAACGTTTTAGACGGGAGGAATGGTCATTTTTATGAAGTGAATGATTCCCTTAACCCTGTGCAATATCATCACCCCCCCCACCCCTTCAGTCCACCACACAGGACACCCTGGCCGTCTGCAACCTGGGCAGCCTGGTCCACCAGACTGCCCTGTGGCGCTCCCTCCTCCCCCGTGTCACCCCCTTCTTCACGGTGAAGTGCAACCGGGACCCGCGTGTCCTCGACCTGCTGGCCAGCCTCGGGGTGGGCTTCAACTGCACCAGTCGTCTGGAGTTGGCAGCCGTTGTTGACCTCCTCTCGCCCGGCCTCCAGAGGGCCTCGCGGATCGTCTACACCAACCCGTTCAAGTTCAAAAAGGTGGGTGGCTGTTGCTTTGCCTGTTTGTGTGGTGTAGTCGAAAGTTTCCTGTATAACTAGAAAAACAAAACTTCAATTTGAACAATAGAATGATTAAACTAATGTTTTGTTATTTTAAAAAAATCAATATTCAAATATATAACACACTATACTATAGTTTATTTTTTCCGATTGGATTGCATGGAAACTATAATCGATATATCTGTGTTTAAAATATTACACATTTGCGGGTAAGAATTTCTTCTAATACACAATTTATATTATATAAAATAAAATTGATTTAGATTATTTTTATTGTATTTAACTAACTATACAGACCTGCATTCAAGGTAATAAAATAGACGCCATTTTCAGTCTATATCATTAGTCTTGGAAAATCAATGTCTATGGAATTTATGCTATCTATACTACGAAGTGTTTATTATATCTTATAATACACAATATTCTAATGACGCATTCCATGAGTGTTCTGTTTAGCGTTGAACTATAAATATAACCAATACTGTGGTTTAATATTCTTTATATAACTTTGTGACTGCATAGCAGCTACACTGTTCATATTTTTATGTACGGCACTTTTAACGGAACAAATTCATTCTATTAAAAGTGTGGACACCCAAATTCCGATGCTATTCACTGACAACCTTGGATTTGGTTCACCAATCTTTGTTTAAATCTGTTTACCGATATAGATGACGACACGCGTTCGTATCTTACACTTTGCCTCTGACAGTTCAAGAAGTGATGTCTTCGGGTTCAGTACTTTTTTTTTCTTTTTCAGTCTATATTATATTACTGATTTGTTGTATTGTTTTTTAATCATTTTTTTCATATTTCCTAAAATGATATCTTGCAAAAAATGGCTATTGCATGCTATGATCCAAGAAAATCATTTTGAGAACCAAGTGTGACACCACCAGTATGCAACAATACTAAGAATTTTGATAAAAATCAAGTACCGAACAATGTACTTCACCCGCGTGCACACCCGGATCACATCATCACGAGGTTACCACAACGTCGCAACACACTCACTCCTCATGCATGCATCAGATATAGCTTATAGAGAGCGGGAGTTGGTGTGCCACTGTGTTTGCTTTTCAACTTAGTCGTGGTACCAAAGTCCAGCAACCCTTTGCACTCTGGATCACGCCCAAGCTTATGGCCAGTATGCGGTTGACGGTGTGAATGCCGTGAATTCTATCACAGATTATCTCACAACTAATTCCGTCTGTTTTTGACATACTATTATTATTGTTGTAGATAATATTTTATGTGTCAGTTGATTTTACTGTGTTTCAACGCTTGTATGTTTCTATTGTGTATTATTTTGTACAGATTATACTGTACCTTGTACTCGGGAGGGTTTTCTTTTTCTCCATTAACATTTCTCGACTTACAAAATGCCTTCGATTGCAACTGACTTTGATGTCGTTGTCTTCTTAATATAATCCTGCTTTGTTCTGAATTTTGAATAGAGGCTTACAACAAAAATATTTTAGTTAAAACTTCCGTGACTTATGTTGTTGGCAACTTTTTTTCTTTTCTTTTTTTAATTTGCCTGGTTACCCGACTCCTATTACTAATTAGTTGACTTCAGTGTAACTGTATGTCAGAAAAGTGTTTCTCAAGTTGTTGATGTTGTCATTTCTTACATACTTTATTTGTACTTAATGTAAAGTTTGATTAATTGTCATCATTCCGACTGATTGATGTTGGCTTCAGTTTACTGCTTTTTTAGAATATTACTTAGGTCCTACCTCCTTTGTTGGTTAGAAGTCGTCTAGGGGTTCCCTAACTTGTCGAAAACTTTGTGCTAAGGATAGTTTGTTCTATGTTTGTGTATTTAAGATGCATTAATTTTTACTTTATTCTCATGCAAAGTATTCGTATTTATTATAAAAGTTTAATTTGAACTGATTATATATTTAGTTTTTTTGTTCATTAATGTAACTTTGTAATTTAGAAGTTAACTTACTAAATATGCAATGGTTCAAGGGTTACCTTTTCAACTTGCACGGGATGGAATCCTGCTCCCCATATTGAAAATTGGTGTATTAATAGGCATGAAATCGTATAATTGTTCTATTGGAGGTGCCCTGTCATCCAATACTGGAAATTGTGTCGGTCAATTATTCTCGTTTAGAGGTCCACAGAGGTACTCTGGCCAGTTTCATCAAGCGATCGCAACCAATTTCGGTTTCATAAATGCATCGTAACGCAAATTCGCAACTTTTTTGGTTTCATGAAGCTTTCGCAAATGTTCTCATTTCAATCGCAACTTTTCTAATGTTAAATTTGCGACAACTCTAAATCTATCGCAAACTAACTACCAATAGTATAATTATTACAATGTCTCGCAATAAATAATATATCTTCGTAGCATTATATACAGAATTCATAATAATTAAATTTAAACATTTTTATTATATTTATAACTTATACAAACAAATTTTACAACTAGTTATTTTTTTTAAACCAGGTTACGCTGCGAACCAGTGAGTGAAAAAAGATTTATTGATAGATAGTATTTAAACTAAAGAGGCACTTATTAATTGACCTCATCGTTAGCCTTTAATGTATTATATAAATGTTTTAAAAGCTTTGAGAACTGACGTTTATGTCGTTATTGTTGAGAACATGACTCAATTTCTTGCGATTTCCTGAACTTGATTAAAGGTAGAGAATGACTCTGTTGAATTAACAATTGGCAATAATGAAATAGTATTAATCATTGTTTATGTCCAGTGTTTTTATATCATACTAAAACCATTTACAATTATGCAAAAGTGTAAAATGAGCAAATCGATTAAATGATTAAATGAAAAATGTCTTTATTTTCATGGAATAAATTATTGAAGAATGTATCATCCCTCTCAGATGCGCCTATAGCCAGATTGCGCCGGAGATCGTAAGTTCGTATGACCGTAACAGACACTCCTTTTAAAAGCGTACAAAGCTGCCATTGTAACGCCCTCCTCCAACCCCCCAACCCCTCCCAGGAGCTGAACTACGCCTCCCGCCAGGGGGTCCAGTGGGCCATGTTCGACTCGGAGGCTGACCTCGACCGCCTCGTGTCCGACTGGCCCAGTGCGGACCTCGTGTTGCGCGTGCAGCCACCCTCCCCCTCCGTGTCGGCGGGGCAGGGCCTCGAGGACAAGTTTGGTGCCGCTCCAGAGGAGGTGCCCTGTCTGCTGGAGTGCGTCAAGGAGTTGGGGATGCGGCTTGCTGGAGTGAGGTATGTGTGTGCATAGCTAATTTAGAACATACTGTTATAGGTTTTGGGCGATCCTCATGGTTTTTGCCACTCCATTTTTCATATTTTAGAAATTTCCTCAAGTGTGTCTTAGACGTTAAAAACAAGAAGAATTGGTTGCCATGAATGGAGTAATGATAAGTATGTATGTTTGTACTATGCATATAGGGCGTGTCCCGGCACTGGCATAGTTTCCCTCTCCCAAGGCTTTTTACCCTATTTTGTAATAATTTGTATGACTTTTGGGGTGCCATTCTAAAGTATATATTATCCTACGAATTCTAATTTTATTTTTTATTGTTACCTTCACTGTACAACTTTCCACTCCATGAAAACTGTCAAGAGTTTCACCTGATAAATGCACGGGTACATTCTATGCGTAGTTAAAATTATATTAATAGTATGTGTCTCAGCCTGTTAGATAGTAAAACAGGAAAATCGATTCGATCGACAATGTATTAGGAGAGGGGAAATTTTGCGAGATCGTATTCTCTTTTCTCTAATACGTGTTCTTTAATCCTGTTTAGTCGAGTTGGGCTCATCTGCACACGATATCCTAAAATCGTGACACGAAAATAGATTTCCTGCGAGTTCCATAGACCTTGTTTAAATATTATCTTTGTCGCGTTTGTGATAGCGATATATTTACTGACGGTGTAGAGCTGATGCTGTCAGAAGATGAATGAGGTTCCGTCAATCAATTAGAACGCTAACTGGTGTAAATAGGGTACACTGTGATGTTTTATTTCAGGGTTATTGACTGTATCAGACTATATTAGATCACTTGGCTCGTATTGTTGAACTATTGAGTGCATCCTATTATAACAAGTATGACAAAAGTTCATAATAATATGAGAACTGCTATAAAATAATACTCGTCTCATTTATTTAATCATAAAGGCGTGTTTATTATAATTATTGTTTATGTTGAGAGTAGTCGCAATGGATGAAATTATTCGATTTATTTTGTCGCGTTCAAAATCTCTAAAATTTGTGGAATTTGTATTCCCTGACCAACAAGGTAAAATGTTCTTGTTATATTTTAGACTTTTCTGTAAGCAGCTTATCGTAAATTAAAATTATGCTATAATCATTCAGGTAGTTATGATAATTTATAATATTTTCCAGTAATTAGCTCACGGTTTTCTCTATGTACTATCTATAATTTGGAATATAATATATGTTTTATACTTATTGAACATTTTACACTTAACTGTCAAGGAAACACACTATTTGAAGCTACACAAAGAAAACCAGATTGATTCCATCAGAATAGTTTTGGTATTGTGTCTATTTTCCGGCCTATACTATTTCACTGGAACCCTATCATCTCCGCCCCGGCACAAACCAGCTTCTACCTAGACAGCGAGTGTGACAGCCCAGTGGCCTGGACCGAGGCGCTCACTTACTGCTCCGAGGTCTTCACCCTTGCTCGTGACCTCGAGCTGGCCCCCTATCTGGTGGACCTGGGGCCCGGGTTCCATCCCCCCTCGTCCTTCCCACCATCAGCGCAGTCATCAGCGTCATCTGCAGCATCGTCCGTTGATGAGGGGGAGGAGAGCGGTGGGGGGTCTAGTGACGACGAGGACTCGACCGGGTACACCACCTGGGAGGCGATCAATGCCGCTCTCGACTACCTCTTCCCTGAGGAGGAGGGGGTCCGGGTGATCGCGGAGCCCGGCGACTTTCTCACTGCTGCTTCGGTTACTCTGGCGACCAGGGTGAGTCAAGATTGGGTTTGTGGGCCACTGATTGCGACCGTAATTGTGTTAAGGGTTAAGAAATACTCTAGAAGAGGCTCTAATTTGAAATGTAATGTTTTTTGTGTGTGTAGTCGAAAATAAAAGAGCAATCTGTCACGCAGATACTACTTAAAATGAATCTCTTTATGTTATGTACAATTTGTCAAACTTTGATTGAAATTTTCTATTTTTAAGAAATAATTAATATATTACCTAGACAATTATCATTCCTCCGAATATACGCTCGATATTGTATCTAACTTTTCTGTGTGAATGTAGAAATTAATAAACAACTGGTTAAAATTGATCTCTGTGCTGAATATATGTTCAGAAAAGATGATGACGTATTATTTAAGGGAATATTTAGAAAAGTAAACATCATTATTATAGAGCGGATATATCAGCAATAATAAAAAAAGAGTAAGTATCATCAATGAACCGATTATGGAAATATGGTAATTTACCGGATGCTTAAATTCTGTCATGATCGATAATAATATATTGGCAAAACATTGTGTCAAGTAGACTTCCCATGCCACTCTCCATGCGTTGTTTTCGTAGAATTTTTTATTTTAAAATAAAACTATATTTCCTGGATACTCACACTCTCTCTCTCTCTCTCCGTCTGGTGCGATGTGAAGGTGATCGATAAAGTCGACCACCAACAGGATGCCGACGAGGGGGGTGCAGGCGCAGACCTCCCCCCTTCCTGTGTCGAATACACCGTGAGTCGGGGGGTTTTCGACCTGTTCGCCAGTGTTCTGGCTGGCTCCTCGCACCTCTCCTGCCCCATTGGCGCCAAGATGGAGGACGACCGGGAGATGGGGTGAGTCAATGGGTGATGCCAATAACCCATGATTGGACATTTTACGGGCCTCCCATACTGACTGTGTTTACCAAAGTCAACTGTTTAATTAGTATGATATCGGCCCTTTTCTTTCATATTATAGTCTTGAATTGTTTAGAGGAAGAAGTTTTCGCGATGAATCTATTATTTCCTCAATGTACGTAACAGCGATATAATTAATTTCACGCTTGAAAGTTGAACTATTTCAATAGCTAATTATCTATCAGTATTCATACGGTTTGTTAATTTCTTGATAATTCTCTCAAAAGTCTTGGAAATATCCTGCATTTCTAATTGGATGATAGTAAGGAATATATCTACTTTTTTGTATATAAATTTGTGTTTAGGGTGTGCATCTAAAAAGTGTATCTAAGGAAATAATGAAAAGCAGTTATTAGCACAGATTAGTTTATAATGTCGACATTTGTATTACACCGCAATTGTTCTTGAAATATTCCAGCGGGATAGAATTAACATAACGCGGATATAAAATAACATTCTCAATTTTCTTCTTTTTACTCAATTTACCAGAATGTAGTCATTCCTTAAATCGAATATATTGATTTAGTAAACATTAAGCTCTGGTTCACTATTTTCTGGCTGACGTAAGCAAACATAGCTCACATTTATAATATAATTTCGTCTTTATCAGTGTTGCCACTAATCTGAAATATTTTCACTATTTCAATTCATATCAAAAAATGTAGGTTATCTTCTTTTAGTGGTTAGTATTCAATATGGTATTTACTTATTTTTAATCCATTTTCATATTCTTTTTTTACCACATGCAGAGATATTTACCAATACGGATTTTGCGGAGTAATTGTGGATTTTGACCCCAAATTCCGCAACTCCGCATTGTCACTTTTTATTCCGCGTTTTAATTATTTAATAATAAATAAATATTTAATACGTCTATATGTTTTACTAGTAAATTTATAATCAGTTAGTGTGTACCTACGGTAATGTTTATACAATAGAGATAGAAGGTATAGTTAAATGAATGAATGTATGATATATAAGCTGTCCTAGGCAGGTTCATTTGGCTATTAGCTATTGAATCTTTTTTTATTCCGATTTTTTCCTTCAGATTACGGGAAATATTTTTCCAAATTACGCATTTTTTTATTTTGGGGTAAACACCATTGCACATGTTAGTAAGGTTTCAGGATATTTTTTTTATCAATTTTGGTTCATTAATAATTAAATTATAAGTAAGCTAAAATTGCATTTTTTAATTAATTTTTTGTTATATTACCTCTACTTTCCGATCTGCATTTTGAACCATTTGTTATAAGTTCTACATGGCCTTTTTTTAATGCTAGATATGTGTACGTTTACTGAGTGACAACGCTTCTACTTTTCTATGTCGACTTGGTACAATACAATAGTAACATTCACCAATCGTATAAGAACATTTTCATTTTTTTCAATGGTGTGAGCAGACAGGTGTCTTATGTATAATTATATATTTATTAAAAACGATATTTTGGTTCTTCATTAAATATTTTTCAGCTGTTATTCAAGATCATTTTGTTTTTGATCAAATTTATTCGTTTAATCTTGGGTAAAATGATCTAAATTAGCATTTCCTATTATTATTATATTACTTTTTTGCTACTACTTTTCAATCTAATAGTAGTATACCAATATCTATAATTACTATTAGCAAACACTTGTTAATTAACCTACTATAAAGATAACCCTGCCCCCCTTTGCTCTAGCCTCTTCCCCAGCCGCATCATCGGTCCCAGCGGGGATCAGGCCGACTGTCTGATTCCGCGTTGTTACCTCCCCGAGCGGCTGGAGGTGGGAGCCTGGATCCTCTGGCCCAACATGGGCGGCGTCTGGAGTCTGGACTGCTGCCGGTACCCCACTCACTACCGGATCTGTGCCGACCGAGCCGAACAGCTGGTTCAAGCGCGCAGAGCTCTCCGTAAGAAGGTGGATCCGTAGGAGGGCGGCGTCTCTCTGTCTATGTCTGTGTCAATTAACAGCAAGGTTGTGTGTAACTCGCAGATCATAAAAGCAAGAATATTGTACACGTGGGACATGTATTAGTGTTTATCAGGAGATCAATTTAAAACTCAAAATACACCTGAAATAACTCTTGAATGTTTGAAATCGATTTTTTTGTTACATCATACAATCTCAAAATGGTCGATTTCATTGCAAACTTTTCGCGGTAGTTTATGTGAATTTTGTGTTTAACTTTTATTTTCTGCAAAATATTTAAATATAGTACCAACAGGATTCTTACTTTTAGTCTGATATGCTAGTACGGTGGGTATGGTTTTAAACACTATCTTCCTTTCCATGTAGCTGCCTACTACCCCCTCTCCTCTCATATCCTCTTCCTGAGAAGCCATACCCATATTACTATTGTGCGTTGAGTTCCGTCTGTCAATTCCATATTCTACAATATTTATTACACGTTATAGCGATATCTGCCTCTTTCTCCTCCGCTTCCATTCCACTTCAAATTTCTTTTTCCGCTTTCTCTACTTTCCACTCTTTCTCCGCTCTCTTTCTCTCTCTCTCTCTCTCCCTATCTCTTTCTCTATCGTCAGAGTTTTATGAAACAGTGTTAGCGTGCTTGTTACCATATTTTGAATTGTTTTACAGTGATTAAATATTGCTTTTTGTGATGCCTTTGGCCGTATACCCTTGATTGGGTTGACTTTGTCACCTATCTATTTATCAAAATGTCAACTGTACTATGTTCTATATGCGATATTAAATGTTATTATTATTATTACTACTACCACTCTAAATCCCCTCTTAATATGTATCTTATTTTGATTTCGTTATGTACGAGTATGTGATGTGACTAGCGCGCGACTATTGATTAGCCTCTGATTACACCTACTTGTAATGTTGAGATATTGGGTTGTCGTAGGTTGATCACTACAGACCAGACTGCCCTGCTTGTGGTTGTATGGAAATGTATTCGCTTCTCTTATTTTACAGATCCGCTTTTCTTTTTCGTGTTATATTATGGGGTCTCTCGGGTTGGTGACTTTTATCCTTTTCTGCAGATTGAATCATTTGTGAATATTTGCTAGTGTGTGTCCAAAAGAGTGAGTCCCAGGTGATTGCAAGGGTAGACTGTATAAGCGCGTCATTGAATTAGAGCGTCATAGTAAAAATCCTATCTCGACATACTACATAAGAGCGTTCCAGATTTACACAGTCTGGAATAAGTGCTTAACTGAATAAGCGCGAACTGGAATCCGAGCACTGGAATAATAACGAAAATTGCAACCCCTGGAATAAGCGCGGAAGGGTCTACCGCGTAAGAAATTGTACAGAGCCTGATTTAGTGGTTATTACAGTTTGTAGTTATCTTGTTACGCTCATGTTCAGTTCGCGCTTATTCCGGTACGCGTTAATTCCAGTCGATGAATTGAACGCTCTTATTCATTTAAGCGCTTGTTCATAGCACCCTATATTTCCCCGATTGTAATAGCTCATGCTTTTTCGAAATATATTAATAGTATATAATTACCTATAAATAGTATAATGTGACTAATATAATTTTTTCTTGTTATTTATCAATCACAGAATTTAAAGAGTGTAGTTTTTTATTGGTCTTTACCTGTATCTTTACTGAAAGAATATTTCGACATAAAAAGAAATTGTAACCTGATGTTTACTTGTAGGGGCTAACTCTGGACTAATCTAAGGGGTTCGTTGACTTTTGAAACAAGATATAAAGACATTATTGTCTTGTTTATATATTGAGCCTTCACATTTCCAGATCACTACCCGTTGATTCCTTCATAGTTTGTACTAATTCTTCATGTAAACTCTCACGTTTATCGTTTCCTATAATTACCAAACCCAAAAGTTATTATGACTATATGTGCACATAAATACATGTAATATGGGATAGTTTTTAAAGAACAGTAATTTTGACATGTAAAATGTTCTGTATAAACATAAGACACCCATTTTTAATAATCGCTGTAGTTTTTGAGTTTCAATAATCAACTAGCCAATTTGGAGTTATATTAAACGCTGCATAAACTATAGTAGTGAATTTAATTGAAAATTATATTTTATATAAATATTAAATTAGTAGGTATAATATAATTACGCAAAATTATTTATTTTGTACCTTTTTCAAACATATAAAAAGGAAATTACAAGTGTCAATACATATTATGTGAAGTACATTTAAACGTACATTACATTTTAATAAAATATGATGTAATTAACCCCTTCAAATGCAAGACGCGTCCTTATAGGCCAGTAGCTAAATTTAAAATTGTTACCGCCATACCTAGAGTGGCGTAGTGAATTGCAGGTATTGTAGAATATTACGACTATACAAGTCTGTAATTCCTACATTATCCCGCGACGTCTATCTCTTGATGAGTCATTGTTATTACACAAAGGAAGATTAGCTCTTCGTATGTTCATCAGAACTAAAAGAGTACGCTGTGGTATATAAATGTACATTTTATGCGACTGTCAAAAGGAAAGGATATTGAAATAAATTAACCTGGCTTTCATGTATTGTCAAAAAGTGAACCGTTTCTCATGAAACTTCTCTCTAAAGCAGGGACCTAGCAAGAGGAGTGGCCCCAGGCCCCACCCCCTTCGGGCTTACCGAAAAAATATATTGTATGAATTTTGAAAAATTATCAAAAATAGACTTCAAATTAAAATGATTTGAAGGAGGACTGGTGAGTGATTGGCTTTTAAAACGAAGTTATTGTTTTTTTCAAAATTTTGCTCAAGTTCATCATTTCGTGCATAACCCTTTAAATAACGACCGTTGGGTATTTACCCCAACCAGTGTTCAGACACTGCTTCTGTGTTCACTTATGAAGTCGAATGTTTAAAACTCTCTTACATCTCTAAGTACATTGTACTTTAGCCGAAAATTATTTTCGCCAGACGAAAAATACATTGCTATTATAGTGTTGGCAAGGCTTTTACAATTTACTCACGTTAACGACCGTTGGGGTACACAGCATGTTCGTGGGTTTTGAAAGGGTTTATTTAAATATAAGGTTATGATTGTCCTATATAATAATATATGTAATATATAATAATATATGCCTACTATTCCTTCATGTCCCAACCAAATAAAGGTAATACGATGTAATGAATAACATACGTAATGACACACTTCAGTAAACCAAGTAAGTAGGTACGTCATCAGAAAAACAAAGGCGAAATACCTCCTAAAATAATGGCCGACAGAATAAAGGAAACTAGGTACATCAAGTGTTTTGGGATTTCAAAGCAAAATGACTATGGTCTCCTATGTTCCAAAGAAAAACCGTGTCGTCATTCTGCTATCGACTTTCCATCCCACCGATACTGTCACTAACAATTAGGCCAAAAAGCCAGAAATTGTATTAGACTAAAACAAGCACAAGGCCGGTGTCGATACCCTGGACCAATTGGTGAGATGGTATTCTTGTCGGCGCAAATCCAGAAGATGGCCGTTCACTATATATTGTATAATAAACTATATATCACAGCATACAATGCGTTTATCCTGTTTCTCTCAGTCCATTTACATTACGCCAAACGTGGAACACACAGAAGGAGGTTATTCTTGATTGAATTTGCAAAGAGCCGCAAATTTGCAACATTGCTGTCCCATCTGCGCCTGCTCCAGCACAAGAAAGATGTGGAATATGTCACGTCTGTCCAACAATGCAGAACAAAAAAGTGGCAACATGTGGACGTCCTTTTATCTGTTAGCAACACTCAAAAATAGTATATATCAATTGTTAGTTTTAGATACCCATTTATCTGACATTGACTCTTTTTAAATCAAAGACTGGTTTATTCTTCATGAAGTTACCTATTCCCTTATTTCAAAAAGTAGGTATGCTGTATATTTGTATCCTGTACCATTGTGTTATACCTAAATTATCTATTGTTATAAATAAAGTTTTTTCTTACTATGGAAGTGAGTTCTATTTTTATTTATTCATAAAAAATATCTTATACATGAAAAACAGCGAATAAAACTATCACCACAAAAACATTTGTCTGGGGTACTATAGTACACTATAGTGTACCCCAACGATCGTTAACGTGAGTTTTTTACCTGGTCGTTTAAGGGTTAAGCTTTAATTATTTTTTTATTGTTAAGTGCTTCACTTTTCATGCTTAACTTCACTTTTTATTGATAATGTCTATTATTTCAAATTAATTATAATATTTTTATAAAATTTACCTTAATATCAATTTTTAAATCTAACTTACATTATTTAAGCGTACTTTACTTGTTCGTGTTTAAATATTTAACCAAAGTATTAAAGTAATTCTTCCTTGAGATATAGTTTTATAATATCTATATAAAACTGAAGCCATTTTAATTAATGACGTAGGCTTTTACCATTTCACTAACCGTGCGCCACAATTTATAATTTCAAGAATATGCCAATTTTTTTATTACACATAATTTAATGTTATACATTGCCTATTTTGCTAGCACGTTTTTTTATTCCTCGCGTCAGGACCAAAACACTAAAATAAACCCTTAATTATCAAAGGATATTAATTAATATATTATGTACGACTATATTTCAATATATTATTTATTTAATAAAAGAAAATATTTCACAAGATCCAATGTGTCATGTGTGTTGACATTCAATTCCCCCACAATTGAGCGGAAAATTTTTATTTACGTAATAATTCAAATAATTGTCTTTTTTTTATAACATACTACTTTTTTAAACACATAAATTTCAAACGTACTCAGTTAATATTAAAGAGTAACTCTTTCTATTTCCCTGGTGAGAAACACCTTTTCATCACTCAGAGCTTTTCTATCAAGAAATAGTGAAATTGACTCCGATATATCCCGACATGCTATCAATAAATTGGGTACTGTTGTCTTTCGGAATTCACCCGTGAATAATTCCAAATAATCCTTTGTTTCAAGCACTGGAATTACATGAGCAACAATAATACCACGAATTCTGCGAAGAACTAAGACAATACGAAGATAATCCGAAAAGCAGCATTTCTGGTTTATCAGAATGATATAGTCATCGGCTTTATCGTAAAACCAGGCTTCACTTACAGAGAGAAAATTAATTAAACATAAACTGTAACAAGGCTCGCCTTCGGCACTATTGGTATTGACGCCAATACGTAAAGCTTTTAAAATACACTGGACGTCCTTCCAGGCGATGAAAATATTTAGTAAACTTGTAACTTCCTTAGGAAAGTAACCATAAGTATGGTTGAACTCATCAGCTTCCTCGCTATCGGCCTGCACGTTACCAATGGTTGCAGTTTCTCATTTAGATGTTCTTCAATTAGTGACTGTCTTGAGTGATGAGAGGTTGGCGAAGATAATGTTGTCTTTCATATTCGTAAAAAACAAATATATCGATTTCATATAGGCATATAATGAAATATAGATTTTATTTAAATTCTATTAATTTCAATCAATATACATATTGATCCATATGCTGGGTCATCATCAGGGTAAGGAAGGCGTGTTCGCCCATCGGTGACCAATCTTGACCTTGTACGCCACATCTCCCGGTCCTTCGTCATTAGTGCCACA
>JAUZND010064050.1:0-17814 GCA_034780555.1 Coelogynopora nodosa | reverse complement strand
AGGGTAGTTGTATTTTGTTCTATGTTGATTGTTGAGGCTTTTGACGTTGGTTATGAGTTGAGCGCTGTTGGAAAGATAAGCCCCAAGTTCATTTAGGAGCGGTTTGAGGAAGATGGTGAGCAGACGTGATATTTTTGTTGATGGGCAGTTTGTGTTGGATACGTTTGGGCGAATTTTAATGCTAGGTCCGTCTTTGTGGTTTTTTTTACCCCATAAAGACGGACCTAGCATTAAAATGAATTAATTTACACTAAAAGATTACCCTATATTCTGTAAGTACAAGATCAAAAGTTTCAATAAGTATTGTATAGTATAGTATTTTTCCTATAAGCTATGGTTCAAACCACATGAAAGTCGTAATGAGAGTAAATGTGAAAGTCAAGTTATGTGTAAAGTGCCCCACACTCTCTCATACATTTCGTACAAGTCAGATTGCACACACAAGTTTGCGAAATGACTTGTGCAAACCTTTTTCACACACACTTTCAAGAATTTCCATAATTTTTTTTAATTGTTTGCGCAAACTACTTGAAGACCACACAATCTCTCCATTTTGCTTGGACAAAGCGGCGCATGTGTACAATTTGGGCTGTACAAAAATTTTGATAGAGTGCTAAAAAAATGTTGTGCAAACCGGCTTGTGCAAGAAAATTGCAGTGAGTATGCGATTCAAGTATAGTTTTCGCAAACTACGCAGACAATTCAAGGAGTAGCGTAAGGATTTCGTAAGCCGTGATTGGCAGATAAGGTATGCATTACTTATGAGAATTGGACAAGTATAACAATAAAACTCATAATAATTTAATAAAATATTACTTCCAAATATGTTAATAAAAAATTTAAATATTTAAATTAAATTAAAAATAGAACATTTGTTATATAACAAGCTTTTAATAAAAAATTACTTTGTAAAATGTTAAGTAACATTTAAGGTTAAATAACATACCAAACAAAAGAAATGAGCTATGTTCTAAGAAAAGGTAGGTATAGTTACTAAAAAGTCAAAACTTTTATAGACTATATATGCGAAAATAAAATAATTACAACAATATATAGGATGTAAAGGAAATTAAATAATTTGCATACGCACAAATATACCATCAAATGTAACGAACACACATTGGGTATAAGAGTGTTACTATGGTTTCGCCTTGTCTTAATATTTGATACAGAAGTTCAGTTATTCTGAGAAGTTATACAACAGAATCACACCCAATCAGCCACAGGCAAACGCTGCTAGTATTAATTCAAGGAGCCTTTCAGAAATGAGAAGCTTTAAACGGTTCCAAAACGATTTAAAGGCGCATGAGGCCATATTTATAATATGATTTTAGAAAAACACTACACATTGAATCTAAAGCAAAAACTCTTTAATATGAATTGTTTATCTATTATTATATTAATTTCATTGCTTTATAAAAAAATAATTTTGATTTTACTCTGATATATTAAAACATACATGACATACAATTTAATTTGTAAATCTAATACAACAGAAAGAACATAATTTAATTATATCAATCAATCTGAAAAGGTTTGTCTATTACAGCGCAATGTAATTTGAACCCGCTGAGAAGTCTTCTGTTCTAATGTAGCCGCGTGTCAGTAGAAATAATATTAGTCTAAAGGTTTTCTTTTCCTTGGGTCACAGGAAACTCCCTCACAATAAACCAACAAAAAACATTGTAACTCAGACAAGCAGAATACAATTAGGAGCACGCAACAGTCGCATTCTGAGATATCCTAGTTAAAGTCAATTAAACATTCAGAGGGGTACAGTTCTTAAGAAACCTAAGTTATATAATTATACTATATCTAGAGGAAACACATAGAACAACATTAAGTGTAATTCATTATAATATTATGTTAACTGCTTCACACAAGAAAGTTGGGTATCGATTGATATTGATCCCCGCATGCATTAGTACAGCCTAGCCGCCGCAGTGGTGCTATTTTATACGTAGATGTTAAGCTGCTCAAGACATGCTGCCAGATTATAGACACACATATATATATACATATATATATAAACAGGGACAGACACACCCAAATAATACAACCGATATACAATGTACAATGGTATGCTATCTGTGCATACACTACATACTAGCCTCTTTATAGAAGCTAGATAAAACAACACTAATGACTGTTATTTGCATCATAATTGTAATTTTTTGTCTGATTGTATTGTTTATCAGTGTCTATGGTTCGATGAGTTAAACACGTTAGAAAACATTGTGTAGATAATTCAATAAACGTTTCCTATTAAAATGTAAATAATTCTCAACTGAAAACAAACTATGCTCAAACTTATACACGCTGTTCATCAAATAAGACAACGGCCTTAAATTGTGTCAAAGTGATGGTTTCTTACAATCACAATGATTGTGATAGTGACAATGTGTTTATTTATAGACAAAATATAAAATAACAGAATGTCAAAATTAATATTGGATGACTTCTGACACATAAATTGAATTTGGACCCTAAATATACAATAAATTATATCCACTCAACTTGTAATCATTGTGACCAATTGAGATCCAGAGTAGGCCTATACTACAACACGTTATCTACAACACTATAAATGAAGTTGAAACAGCCATAGTACACCGATTATAATTGGTGTATTATGTATTTATATATAGGCCTAATCAATATGTTTAACAAAGTGCTGAATGTGTCAAACAAATAAAGACCAGCGATGCTTATTCAAGTTTGTACAATTACTAAAAAATAAATTATTCTAAAAAAGTAACTAAATAATATATATTTTTACAATAATTATAATATATATTTTAACAATAATTATAATATATATATTAACATTAATTCAAATAGAATCATTAAAAATTTATTTCATTATATAGGCCGCTTACAAAGTATTGAGTGAATTTGACTGTATTAATAAAATAATACGGGAAAATCATATTCCAACTAAATGTTATAATATATTCTATAATTAGTAAAACCATTATCGGCAAAGTATTCGGATTTTTATTCGGCTTAAATTCACAAAGTGTACAAAACAGACGATTATTTATTGATGGACTTTCCACAATAAACTAGAATAATTCAAACCGAACATGTTTATTCGTTAGAATACATGATGTTAATTATTGTTTACATTATTTACTAACAGCAGTATTTCTTTCTCATGATTGAGATAACAATATTTAATCGTTTATCATGGTACACTAAACAAAAGCAATCGCCAAAAGCAAAACATAGTAAGATAATGTGGGTATTAGCATCAGCTTTCAAAACAATTTAAAAAAACTGACTAAAACTTATCATCTGATTACTCAATTATTTTAGTGGGATTTTAAAAGACAGCTAATCTTTTATTTAAATTCACATTATAAATCAATATAGTCTATAAAAAAGATATTAAATTCTATAAAAAAAATATAAGCAATGAATTCAACAAAACATAAACCCCCATAACAGACTTTTACCAGTCATTAGAACCTTTCCTTTTTTGAAATTATATATTTAATAAATAATTGAAATAAGATAAAAAGTCTTTTACGACAGAAAATGTTACCTACACTAAATGATTATAGAAAGTGGGTTATGCTCTTTTTCATCTCATTCT
The DNA here is from genome assembly GCA_034780555.1 of Coelogynopora nodosa. Classification (NCBI taxonomy): domain Eukaryota; kingdom Metazoa; phylum Platyhelminthes; order Proseriata; family Coelogynoporidae; genus Coelogynopora; species Coelogynopora nodosa. Next base: position 14,216 of record JAUZND010064050.1, on the reverse strand, counting down.
ATATTAATTATTATACTGTTGTTGCTCATACACATAATTCAATTAATGTTTTTAGAGGATAGTAAAACCAAAAAAATATCAACGAAAACAACCAATTTCATTTAGTTAAAATATAGGCATGCTGAACTCTAATAACTATATGCATACACCCTTCGTCACCTATAATAGAGGTTTGGGATAGGTTTATTACGAGTACAGTATTATTCTAAGAAAATTATTACACAAATTAAGTGCCCCACCGAGAACATTCACATGTTTAGGGTGTAAATGCTAAGGGTGTATTATGCTATGTTATTTTTCTTGCAAGAGAGGTATTTTTAGAGGTATTCCGACGATCTTGAACAATGAGATCCAAAGAAACAAAATAACATTATTATTATATGTTCTGTTATGACCAAAAGAAATCCTTGTTTGTCTACTTAAATTCACTCATTTTTCTTTTTTTCTAAAAATATGTATATGACACTAATTCAGATACTCAATAATATCAATTTAAAATATTTGTAAAATTTACTAATTTAAGTTCAGATACCGATTACCACTAATCACAGCATACCCAACAGTTTAATACGTTTCACTCTATAGATATCTCTTCAGTGTCATGTAAAATATCGAACCGGAATATACAAATGTACACCACAATTAGCATGTTATTACTCTAACCGTTTGAAAGCATGGAGCTTAGCCGATTCGCAAAGAGGAATTTCTATCCAGTATAGCTGATTTGAATTTCATGAACACATTGTAAATATAATAATTAAATAATTTGTATTCTAATCATCAGACAAATAGTACTCATGACGGCCACACTATAATCAATTTATAAGTAAATAGCAATCCAATACATAGTCATAAAATAGGGAAACGATGTCTTGGAGCAGCATCTCTACATAATAATGTTTTGAAAATATTATGAAAAATAATGTACAATATCTGAAAATTTTAATCATTATGCAAATTTAACCAGTGTTACAGCCAGCTCTCATTAACATTAGCAATCAAGAGATATCACTTTTTAAACGGATTGAAATAATCTAATATCTAGTATTAATGTATTATTAGATTTTTTATTCAATAAGGTACCAGTTAGAAATATTCATGAAACAGTTTTCACATATCCTCCAATTGGCCCAGTCGAAAACTATATCGAGAATTACTGCTCCCCAAGTGAGCCTCAAATTGTGTTCGGCTCAGGACAGAAGTAATACGTTAAAGCACTCTCAGAATTAGCCTAGTGATCTCACCTGGCCGCATCATATCATACTGCTGCACAATAAGAATATTAGTCTCCAACTCCTCAATCTCCTGCTTCAGATCGACCGCCTCCCCGGTTAACCGTTTCATCATTGAGGTAGCAGCAGGGCCCGCCCGAGATAGCCGCCTCTCCGCCAGACTCCCACCCAGGGAGCCACCGGCACCGCCCCCTGCCGCGTCTTGCATACGCTGGACACCGGCCGTCATCTTGTAGGCTTTCTGTAGGGCGCTGCGCATCTGCTCGAGCCGATTGGTCAGCTGGCTGAGAAAGTCAGCCAATGGGATGCCGGCATTGATTTCGTATCGATCGCCGAGACTGCGCAAAACGCACTCTTGGTCTTGCTAAAAGAGGAAAGGGTAGGAATTATTAACGGTCTACAATAACATTAACGTACAATAAAAAAATAACTACCTATTATAAAAAAACGAAGACGTTTAGAAAACTAACAATATATATTTTTCATTAAAGATAATTCAGTTTTATTAAGTAATAATAATTTTAATTATTAAGTTTTAGTTTAAAATAAAACAAAAAATTGTTGTAAAACAATATACTGTTTAAAATGTACAATGTTTAAACGTAAACACAATAATTATTATTGTAATAATCAAATAATTATTACAATGCAAAGTATACTGTTAATTAAAATGTATACATAACACAAACAATTCTTCGTAATTTATTTAAAAAAACATATAATTTTATCAAAACTAAATAAAGATATTTCTGTTATAGAATACAGTTTCAAGAAGTTTGGTAATGTCAATAATCTCGGTAGTGGAAATTATCGAAACAAAGTAAATTAATATTTTTAATTTATCGTGAATCCAGAAGTGTAATATTGTTATAGAATAATATGGCTGTTGTGTTTTTTCTGTTAATAACTAAAAGAAAAAATCATTATTTTGTAACAAAAAAATTCATTATACCAAATAGGAGAATCTGATGGACTGTATACGGATGTGACAAAACAAAGAGGTGTCCTTTAGGGGGGGGGGGGGGGGGGGGGGGGGGGGGGGGGTGGGGGGGGGGGTGTAATTTACCCCCCCCCCCCCCCCCCCACAAAATTTTAACACAATATTATGTTAACAATTTTTGTCAATATTCATTTACCAAAAAATAGTTTTTAATATAGTACTAGAAAGTGTATGTTAAAATTTGTTATTTATAATCTCTTCCTAATTAATTAATTAATACACGACACGCAAACAATTTTAGAATTCTGAAGATAAAATAAATAACTGTTAATATATCAAAAAACTTTTTTAAATCTTTACGTTATATTTAATATAACAATAATCTAACCTTATAGGAAACAGTGGAAGCCACAACATCTATTAAGCAAAGTTCTTTTTAAAGTTGTAATATTCGACTTATTTATTTTTGTGGAGAACAATTTATTTTAAATAAAACATGGAAGTATAAATAACCAAAAACGCATTCATGTTTATTATTGTGTAAACCATCAGTACATAATGTAGTAATAGTAACGAAAAAAATCGCAACTTTTCTGTTGAGAATACCTCATAAAATGACGTTAAATGGAAACTTTTATATGCAATATTTACAGCATACACTAATAACCTGTATAATGTATGTACATGTCTATGCCATGTATGTGTGCTGTGTAAGGACAGCCGCGAGTGGTTTCAATGGGGCATGCATTGATCGACAGATCGAAAAGGTCGATCATTTTGTATTAATCGAAAACCTCACTCAAGGGTTCACCGACATACACACGCTGTTTATAGGCGATGTGAACAAAATTAACAGACTAGTATAATATAATTAGGGGGTGTTAGTTTTGCACCACGAGTCCATGAAATGTACTGCTGCATTCATGAAACGAATGTAAATATAGGCGAATGTAAATTACCCATAATATTGTACTAATCTATTATACATTAAAGAGGATTACATTAACATCTGCCTCCAGTTTATTTCATTTTTATAACAATATTTTGGGTACACGATGAATAGAAAGAACGCAAATGTATAAATGACGTCTAAGAATTGGTTATATCTTTAATAGTTTTCTCATTTAATGGTAAGTCAGATAATAAGAATAATTGAATAAATATAGCGTAATATAGTAATTACAATCAATGGTTGCTTCTATTGTTGTAATACCATATCAAAATACAAGAAATCATATTCTAAAAGATTGAATACAAGAATATTCAAAACCGAGCAAATAACATTATATATATGATCAATGAAAAGTTCTATTTTATCATAGTATATTCGATAGTTTTACAAGTAACCATTTTAAAGATTGATTCTTAACAAGCATAACAATTTTGTAGCTAATATGTATCAGGTTTATAATAGTAACCAAAATTGATATGATACCAACTTATTATACAGAGTAAAGATGCCAGAAATGGGATCCTCTTTAACGATACCACAACCTACCACTACTAAATATAAAATAACCATATATGATTAGAGTATAGAATAATATATAATAGATATTAATTAACACTCTCTCTAAAAATTAAAATAGCTTGAAATGCTAATATTATCTTTGTTCTTGTTTTCTCTCTCTCAAAAAGTGTTCTATCTATTAAACATTTAAAAATAGAACTATTGATTAACAGAGAAGAACACTATGTAGATATTCCCATATATATTCGATATATATATATACCGAATATAATAGTAGGCCTAAAGGTGCCAATATTATATGACAATAGAAGATTAAAGATAATAAGTAATCGATATAAGTATATGTTATAAATATATAACAGATTATAAAACTTTGATTTTATCACATTTATAATTTAATAAATGTGTACATAAAATTCAAGTATAACCACTTATTGATGTCTAATTAAAAATAAACTAATATAATAAGATTGAGTTCATCATGAAATTATATAAAGTGATATTAAACAAATATTATACTGTACTCATACGACTTAAAATCCTACGCATTATGTCATCTGCAGTAAACACTGTCTATATTACGTGATGAGATAAATCTACACGTGGGGGTTAACTGAGTTTGTTACATTATAAGATTTCAATATTTAAGTGCGTATCGGTTTTAGAGATAACTTGTTAGGAGTAAACAGTGAGTATATACACGTTACTCATTATTACCTGTGTGCAAGAGTTCAAATAGTGTAATTGTGTGTATAAGGAGAATTATTTAAAACAGCCCAGCATAACACAACAACTGTATGCCGATAGATATTGAAATCCTATTTTATAAAAATAAACATCTTTAAATGTTTAAATCGTTTATAAAATTCGTTCACTCTTTAAAAATTATGCTAAAAGGGATAACAGTTTTTTTAAATCTCCAATGCTGGGTAATTATTGCACGTCTATATAAATATATTAAAAATATTTTAAATTACTATATAGAAAAGGCATCGTTAAGTGTTTTATTATTAAAAATGTATTGTTTTATTTAGAAGGGTCATTTTATATAAAAATTATTATTAAAAAAGAAGTGAGAGTAAACTCAAAAAGTATTTTAATAACAATGAAAAACTGCCTCCACCATTTAACACAATGAATAACTTGATCATAGTCAATCAAAGACATGATATGAATAAGTATTCTATAAATGAATATTACGTTCTGTGTACAGTGTGTACGAAAAAGATTAATTAACGCTTCCTTGCCAATTTATATTACTTTATTTCACCATAAAAATACTATACTACAAACTAAGAAAGAATTTAAAATCATTATATAGGTGAAAACCCTCTATCAATCATTGTAAATTACATATAAATTAACTTAATCAGTCGCAAAGCAAAACATATATCAGAGAAAAATAAGAACTATAGAATGTTAAAAAGTCAGTTCAGAGTAAATATTTATAAAAAGAAAGCCTATGTTGCTGTAAAATTTTATTATTTACGAATTTCCGGAAGTCCACTCCATAAACGTGTAGAACAATGAATAAAACAGCAGCGAGAGATAGGTATATATATAGAGAGAATCCTAGAGAGAATATATAGAGAATATATAGAGAATATAATATATATATATATAATATATAGAGAATCCTAGAGAGAATATATAGAGAGGTATCCTATGACGTAATCTATTTAGATAATTATAATAGTAAATTGACTAAATACTACAAAATGCAATCAATACCGAAGATAACATAGAAATAATTGCAATAGCTCCTATAAATAAATTGTACTATATATCTGATTATAAAAATGTAATATTCTTGAAATAAATTAGTCTAAAGAAGTAAACATAGAGCTACAGTATACATTCACAGGAATCTATTAAACAATAACCTTTATTTTCATCCATTTGTCAACTTAACAAACGTACTAAACTAAATAATATGATCATTTTTTCCATTGATTATTGCAAAGAGATAAATCATGCAGAATAATTTAATGCTCATTTTACCGACTGAGTCAATCTTAAAGTTCATCAAAGCTGTTGGAATTATTGTATAAATCATAAAATATTAACAAAAATAATAATTTATTTAATCATTATATCAATATAAGTCAGAGAGCAATAATCATTCAACTTTGGATATCAGTTTACTCTTATAGCTTTATTTTTATTATGAACTTTAAACTTTCTTTAAAATGTATATATAAATAGTATATAATTTTCAATTACATTATATATAAAAAATGTGGAAAATGCATTGTTAGAAAGTTCTACAAGGGGAAACATCAAAAAGAATAAAGCATATATTTAGCTTAGTACTATTTTGGTGCATTATAATGATAAATTGTAGTTATTAATTAAACTTTCCACATACCGGTTCACTTGTGCTCATTATCAGACTGTTGCTTCAATTCTGAAATGTAAAAATTGAACAAGATTATTGAGCCATATAATATTTTCTATAAGTAACATTGTATTTTTTATTTAAATCAAAAATTAATATGGCAATGTTTACTAGAATATAAGCATTCATTTGTAATACTAATTATTGGCAATCATTTTTTAAATCAATATAAAAATACTCGATCTATTTTTTTTGATAATCAATACTTTATTGATATCATATAATGTTTTTAAAAGCACTTTAAAACATGTGAAATTTGAATTATTCTGTTATGAAATTAATAAGAATATCTTTAATAAAATTTTTTTTTTACTATAAACAATTAATCATGTACATATTACATAGTCATTGTAATTGTGATGTAAATAAAAATAAAAACTATTTTTTTATAATATATAGAAGTAAATAATACATGAAAGTAAATGAATATATTAAAGCAAATTAATATCAAAATAATCTCTTGCATTAAGGCACCGAAAATTTGCAAAATACATTCACTTTAAACCATATAAAAGCAACATTTTCGACTCATTAAAAAATGAAACAAATAATATTAATTCATATCAGTTCTATTGTAAGTTTAGGGAAATAAAATACGAATGGAAAAACATTATCAAATATAGGCATTCTTTATATATATAAAACATGACATGTCAAAAATTTTCCCTACATATAAAGTCTAATTAAAATTTAGTATGTTATTTATGTGATTCCCAAGATATAAATCTTATACTTATAGGCCTACCACGTGGAGGGTGATGCAACATAATATAAATTCAGTATTAGTGAATATTTACATATAAACACCACAAAAAAATTCAAAAAGGAAAATAACTCATAGTTTTTAAATAAAATAAGTTTAGCCAGTAAAAAAATTATAATAATCAGTGTGTGCGAAATAAAGATGACATTGCTTAGATATATTTTAATAAAATCTATCTTTATATAAAAAGCATACATTAAATATTTCACTATAGAATTAAATTCACTGATTTCTGCTAATAAAGCATGGTATGTCATTGAAAATTTTAACAAATAATGACAAAATCTAATAATTAATTTCTCATTATTTTTGTGACAATGAAATCATTTTCATATAAAAATATTATAAAATAATAACTTTTAGGAAATATTCATTAAATAAAAATATTTTATCATATAAAAATTACACAATCAAAATGTACAATAACAATATTTTTTAATATTAAAAACACACTAATATTACAATTAATAAATACTTTTGCTTTATTACTATTCTTAAAATAACTGCAATTATCAAATAACTATTACTTGTTATATTTTTACTACAGAAAAGCAATAATATCAAAACCATACAATAAATATGTTTTACACAATGGAAATTTTTTTAAAAATGTATTGATCTAAACAGTCTAAATTAGACAAACAATCGTAACAGCTACTTATATTAAAGTTAAGCAAATAGCATATTATGGCAAATATAACTATAGAAACTAATAAAAAAAGGCAAAGAATATGCATGCACTAACTGATTATAAACCATGCTAAATGTGATATATAAATATGCTTAATATTTATAAAATGACTCATTTTATAAACAACTATTAAAAAGTGTGGATTATAAATAGTGAAAATAGTTATATTTCAATTATTATGTTAAAGCATATGAGCACATAAATTAAATTACATTAACTTTCAAAAAATGAATGGATTTGTATATATATATAATTATAGACTAAAAATAAGATGCACTTAAAATATCAGATAATATAAAAATGTATAAATCAAGTTAGAAAAATATTTTTTAAATTAATAATGTACTAATATCAATAACAAACTCTCATAAAGCATGCATATTATTTTGTTTATTTACAATAAATTTAAGGTTTTTCTATATAGTCAATCTAGAATATTATATAATCCATATATTTGTAAGTTCTAGCTAAAATTAATATGCCTCACATTAAATAAATGAAAAGTTTAAGATAAAGATGTAATTTCTAATATGTGTTTTACCAATTGTTTGCATCCATTGTGTCATATTTAATAATTATTAAATATACACATAAAATAATCTTAAATAAATGAGAAATAAGCAGAATAGTTAATAATATAATAATTATATTATTTTGATAATTAAAATAAAACATAATGGGGCAATAGGATCAAACCTTGGTTTAATAAATATTGAGGCTGAAATTGACAACTTTAAATTTATAATTTTATGGGGAAAAATACATAAAAAATAATCAATAGTAACAGTGATGAAATTCTTTTCCAGGTAGCCTAAATTTTAGTAATTATAATAGTAAAAAATAAGTTCACAATGTTTGTCAAGTAATAATCCATAATTTTCAGTAATTAAAATTATTTATTTTGATGGATAAAAATATGGTAAAAATATTATACCAGGTCATTTGTAAAATATTGAATATGCTAACCATAAATATAAATGAGATAGTGCACATATATATATATACACACAACATATGAACAAAAAATATTAATAGGTGATACATAGTAGGTACGCTCAGGTAAAGATTAATTAATTATAACATTATTATTTTAGTCACTGGCCCTGCTTCAAACACTTTAGACATAAACTACTTCAGAACATTTTAAAATATTAGTCATTATATGCAGTTTTCTATTTTGGAAATAATTTACAGTTATGTTAACTGTACTCTATGATATTAACTTAGACATGCATTCTTTTTAATCTCCAGCTATTAAAACAAATCATGAATATAATAAACCCATGTGAACATGTTATATATATTAAATTATATATATGTTATTAAATATTAAAATTATAAATGACTACAAATAATGTTAGATAGAAATAAATATATTACTAGATAATTGTTTATAAATATATAATTCATACTTATTTATATAAACATTATATTGGGCAAAGGCCTTAGAAATGTTTATGTGAATTGAAGCTCTATTTGGAGCACCTAAGACATAGACTATAGTAAAAATATTGTAAAAAAATTCCAAAAATATGCGGGAAAGTGAAACTAATTAATTAAAAATCACTAAATGTAAACACTAAACTTTTTGAAAAATAAAATCTGTTTGCATGAAAATTAAAATATGTGATAATGCTACCTAGATGTACACTCCCTGCAGTTTTACTGCGTATTTTTATGAATTATTAGACCCATCAAATTATACTGAAATATGTGTAAGTTTCTCTAGCCTGTATATTACATTTCATAAGAAATATTATAATATAATATTTTTTTCATTCAGCAATATATCTACATAGCTTTAAGTGTTAGTATAATGATTCATATAACCAAATTGAACAGCATTGCAGTTCTGAGTCAATGATGTGTTACCTGTATAATAGTTCAAACTGAGTGAATTAAAAAGTGCAACTAACATTAAAATTTTACTGACAACCTAAATTATTACCAAAGCATGCAATTCTTACTGACAAGTCAAAAAAAAAGGGGAGGGGGGGGGGCATTTCAACCCCTCTGAATCTGCCACTGCATGCAGTCAACAGGTTGTGCTACACAGTAAAAACTTGATGCTAAAATTGTGAAAGTATAAATTTTTAAGAATTTAATAAAAAAAAAGGCATAACTACAATCAGGATAAAACAACTATAGGCTGATATGCCCCAGTTTTTATTATCCATAAAATGTATAATTATGAAAATAAATACTAGGGTAAGTAATATAATATATAACTTATTAACTTTAATTGCTATGTAAAATATTATTTATTTACTTTGCTAATTGGCATAATTTATAATAAATAAAATTTATATTTATTATTAAAATAATAATTCTTTACAAGTTGGATTGTTTAAATTAAAGTATTTAACTCTATTCCATATTTTACAACATTATAAACTATATATTTGGTTTTAAAAAATTCTGGAATAGAATACCTTATAAAAATTTAGGTAATCCAATAATATTAATTAGAATATGTATTTTTAAATTATTAATATTAAAGTATTACTAAATGTTTTTTTAAATTACTATAATTTTTATAGCTTTTAAAATTTAATGATATATAATATATTAAATTATTATTACATAGTTAAATGTATGTTTAAACCATAATAATTTCTTTTGTAACTTGATTGATATATTTATTTTTTTAAATAATGTTTTTAAAAAATAACTTAAAATATTTACTTAATTAATAAAACTGATATATTTTAATTTTATTGATAAATTTTGATGTACTAAAATTAATATTTTTTACACTATTTATTAAAAGAATAATTTATATTAATTTATAAGTTTTTAAATTAATAATTAATATTTTATTAAATACATAATTAATAAAAATTATTATATATATTTATAAAAACTTAATTTCAAAATAATATATATGTATAAATCAGTAACAATCTAAATGTTTTACTATAAGTAATACATTATAAATAATGAAGTCAATTTATCAGTAACCTTACTATTTATGATTATAAAAATGATTTTTATATTTATTTTTTAATTATAAAAATGTTTAACTAATAATTTAAGTATGGTCATTTTATGTTATAAATAAAATCTGATATTAATATTATGAATCTGAGATAAAATCTAAATAACTTTAGGCTGATACTGATAGAAGTATATAGAATAAAACATAATGTCATAAAATGTATTAGTATAATTTAGTATAATTAAACTTTATTCCTTGTGGCTTGATATCAGGATAAATTTTTTATGAAAATATATCAGATTTTATAATGTATGCTTGACATTGGTATACTAGTATGGTTTGTGGACTCAGTATTAGGTTATAATTGAGGTACTTACATTATTAATAATAAGATATTCAGAATCAATATCAGATTTTATTCCAGATACTTTAGCATTACACAACTTATTGTAAGACAATTTGCATAATTATACATCTTTTGACAATTTATTTGATAAATTGCCTTATTGTAACCTTATGCTACCATAACCTTAGCCACGCTGCGATTCCGATGCCTATGCTTTTGGATGGTCACTTCCAAACAATTTCCTAAGCAAATGGTGCCAACCTCACAGTCGCATTCTACGTTAAGTGTAATCAAGTAATAAAATCCAAAATACCTCACTTATCAAATAAATACAGGAGATGACTACTATGTCATATAAACCGTTTTAGAATATTGTAAACAATAAGCATTTCTAATTCATAACTGTTTCTATCCTGGTTGGTAAAGCCGCAAATGAGAATTTAAACTGTGCACGTTAGTTGATTTCTACTTTAAAACAAATTTATTTATATTTTTTGTATTTTTACATAAAATAAATAGATATTCTTTTATATATTTCATGTGAAATACCATGATGAGTAACGATATTTTAATGGCGCACAGGTATAGTTTTTAATTTAATTATTACTAATAATCTATTTTGAATATGCAAATGACAACTACTTAAAAATAAAGTTATACTTGAAGTTATAGTTACAGTCAAAAATAGTGTGACACATGATGTCAAAATATAACTATATGCTTTACGCCATATTAGGTTAATAGGCACTTGTCAATGATCATAGATTTATGTAAATGCGTCCAATACGAAGGCATTGAAGGACTTTGTGCAGTATTACATAACTGTTTACTGATTTCTACGGTCTCTTTTTTCTATGTATATTTCTTTATTTACTTTGTTACAATTAAAATGTTGAAAAAATTATATGCGATTTGTCACCAAATAAATGAAGAAATATATACGTACTAAAAAATTAAGCTCAATTAGCGTTTTTTTTAAATTTGTGTACAACCAGGGTCATGTATAACATATACAATAATACTGTATTTTGGTCCACTGTAAAAGATCCAGTTAATTAAATTGATAGATCTGTCAAGATGTACATTATTTCATTCGGATGATAATCCTTTCACTCTTTAATTGTGAGTAAATTATGTTATTAATTATATTATTATATGTAACCATAAACATTTTAATTGTATGCCCACATGTAATAAAAAGCTATACCTGTGCTACATTCAATTTCTGTTCCTTACACAATCGATAATATATACCAAAGTGTATCTATGAATGCATAGGCCTACTACTTAAAGTATCGACAGTAATTGATCTGTATTGCTTTACAAATAAGAAAAAGTTTCAAATAGCAGAATTATTTCACTGCAGATATATACACTTTCTTCATACTATTTAAATAATTATAATTAATTTTAACTAATATAGTTAGTTAAATTGTTTCTTGGGGCTAACTTGAATTTTTAACCTCATTACATGTCACATATAGAAAGAGTTTTAAACAAATTTGAAAAATGTAAATATGACGAATGCTACAAATATATTTATCAATTTATACAACCATCAACCCTTTTTCTGGAAAAAAATTTTTTTTCCTAAAAACTAGAGAAATTCCCGTATCATACAAAATGAGAATGAAATCATTCAGTGGTTCACTTAATTTTAATAACAGGTGTAAACATATTGAAACTTCAAAAAATATCTCTATACAAAAGAATGGCAGTAAAACAAAGTGACCCCGAGAAGCGAACAAAATATGGTAACTTTTATGCTTAACAAACTAAAACTCAAAAGTACTATATAGGTACAAATAAAAGCTCAACATAAGGCCATACTAGGTTTAATATACAGGCAAGCTTTTTTATAAATTCGAATCGTAAGTGGCAAACAATATAATTTCTTTGAAAATGAAAATAAACCAATATAGTTCGCTTGAATGCACCATTTTGATAGGCTTACAGTACAGTTGAAAGTATTTTAAAATAAGTATGACACAAAACGATGTTACACTATAATATGGAAGAAGTGAATCTGATGTAGTCTTGGCAAAAACGTGATACTACAATAGTGTTAGTGAGTTCTGGAGCGTTAATACAAAAAAGCAAGTAGAATAATAGCTAGATGTAAATACAATAATTATTGTAGTAATGTCAAAACTATCAAAATATCAAAAGTTCGAAGATCTTAAATTGATTGCTGTGAAAGGCTAAGTCGTAATCTTCGAGTCAGCAATCGGATTACAAATAATTGAAACCAATTATTGTAGGAAACCTCTGCGATGATTGATTAGCTCTTTTTATTGAACCATGATTAAAACAAATAATATTAATATGATCACATCGCTTTAATCTGTTAATATGTAAGACATTATTTCATTTATACATTTCTAGAAAACTTATTTGACGTTACTAACGTTTACTCAAATACATATTTTTAAAGTGTATTAAATTTAATATAAAAACAACTAAACAATAAATATATAATCTTAATAAGCATGATCAGCAATACCCAACATTTGTGTGCACTATTTGATGAAAAAAAAGCAACATATTAAGAGCAATGTAGTAATTATTGCATTGTGTGATTTTTCATATTAAATTTACTTTGTCAGACGATACGACTCTATTACTTGAGGGATGTATACGAAAGCAGTTACACCTGAAGCTGTTGACAGAAATTATAATTTCGAAGTCACTATTTTAACTACAGCAAAGTATATATAGATATAGGCGGAGACAAGAATTGTGTAGCTGAGTAACACGGTAATGTCCGTCACAGATCAGGAGAACCGGATATCTCCACTAATCACGGCTAGTAGAAGCCAAGCGGTTTTTTCATATTGGTCTGCTTCCAGCCAGGTGACTTATAAAATTCATCCTTGCTGATTTGGAACTCTTCCTGAAAATGTTGAGAGATATATTGAGAATATGAAAACAGTTCTAAAGCGGAAATAAATATTAAACTATAATTACACTAATAACTTTAAAGATGAATTGCCAAAAAATTAAAAATACTGAAAATGTAACCTTCCGAAATAGGCAATAATCATAATTTTATTAGAAAGTGTAAAGTTTTTCTTTTCCTACGAAACACAATTTAATTAAATATTCGTACTTTTTAGTACAATAATGTGTTTATATTTTATCATATTTTGGTAATTAATAATTAAATTAGACAAAAATTGAGTTTGAGATTATTTTTAGTAAATATGTATATAAAAAATCACTATATTTATGTACTCCTTATGTACTATTTATGTACAATGTACTCCTGGATAATATTCAAGAAGGTATTATAAAATGGGCTAAAAAATAAAAAATCAATTATCATGCTTTTGATGAATGGTATAAGTCTATAAAATCTCTTATTATTAAAAATATCAATTGCCACAAAAATATTTGTAAAAACTTCAATCATAAACCTTTTCTCCATAACCCTACAA
>JAUZND010064039.1:0-17818 GCA_034780555.1 Coelogynopora nodosa | reverse complement strand
TCACTGGAGAAGTGTTCTATGAATCACTGGAGAAGTGTTCTATGAATCACTGGAGAAGTGTTCTATGAATCACTGGAGAAGTGTTCTATGAATCACTGGAGAAGTGTTCTATGAATCACTGGAGAAGTGTTCTATGAATCACTGGATAAGTGTTCTGTTAATCACTGGAGAAGTGTTCTATGAATCACTGGATAAGTGTTCTATGAATCAGAGAAGAAGTGTTTTAATTCAGTACTCTATAATGGAACTCGATATATGTTGTGTTTAATTGAGATTTAAACTAGTTTTAAACATTAAATTATTTATGTATTGTATATACTTTAGTATATGTATATTGTCAGATAAGCAGAATATTTTTTTAAATGTTCATATACATACTATTTTTAACATTGTACCAGGCTATACAAAAAGAATCACATGTATATTATACACATATTACACAAATATATATTAAAGTTTCGGGAATTACGCTTTATCGAAGATGCGACTCTGCTTTGAGAGAATTCATTAGTCCCATGGGTTACACATTCGGCCGTAAATAAATAACACTACACAGTGACATATGTCAATGATTATGTTGTTTAATATTAGTATTCTTTAAATTATTTTTTAAAAAATCGTTCTTATATTACATACTATAAAAGTATTATATCCTTAAAGGTATAATTATATAAGTATAATAGAAAAATTATGTATTGTATAATATATTAATCAAACGAAAGAGAAACATTTTCTGTAAACTACAATATTATAATGTTATAACTTCTAAAAGAAAAGGCTTATACGTCGCAAAACCATAATTAATAACATAAAAGTGCATGTGACTGATTTTAGCCCCTAAAATGGAACAATTATATAATATAATCCACGATTTGCCAATAAACATAGCATTCAAGAACAAAGAGAAATTATTGTTTCTATATCAGTGATATATTTGTTCCTTTCTTAAGTAATGAAATAAGTTCATCAAATGTATTAAAGATATAATGAATATATATATATATTCATATATAATATGTTGCATCTTATAACTTATATATATATATAAGTTATAAGATGCAACAGATTCCGTTAATAATATGACAATAATGGGAACATGTGCCGAAGATAATCTCTGAAGCAAAATTTGAAAATGAAAAGAAAAGAATGAGAGAATGAAGACATCTCGTTATATTATAATATTGCATATAAAAGAAGATGTAACTATATATTCATGGGAAGAATTGAGAAAATTAGTTTGGCACCAAATCCATTAAAAGGACGAAGGCCACAGCCAATTTGCTTATAATATTCTTTTAGAAGAAAAACACAACCCATGTATATATAATATAGATATTATACATATACATCTATATCTACATCATATGCTGAACGTCAACAGTCATTAAACAACAACGGATATAATTCGGAAGAAAATTTGCATATAATATATATATAATAATATATATAATATATATAATTATAATTATAATATAATTTATAATATAATATATTATTATAAAATAAATTATAAATAAATTATTAAAGTAACTTTATTTATAAAATATCCAGACATCTATAATACTTAGTTATTATAGGTTCAAATTATAAATTTACAACTTTGCATATGTACAAATTTTAACAAGGTATGTAACATAGTTTTTATCTGGAAGATCTTCTACCCAGAAGAAGATAAATATACTACCCTATCCTATCCTAATCGATAACTATAAGTAATGTATGTCACTATAAGTAATGTAGGTCATTTTAAGTAATGTAGGTAACTATAAGTAATGTAGGTCACACTAAGTAATGTAGGTCACTATAAGTAATGTAGATCACTATGAGTAATGTAGGTCACTATAAGTAATGTAAGTCACTATAAGTAATGTAGGTCACTATAAGTAATGTAGGTCATTATAAGTAATGTAGGTCACTATAAGTAATGTAGGTCACTATAAGTAATGTAGGTCACTATAAGTAATGTAGGTCACTATAAACAGTATAGGTACCTATAAGTAATGTAGGTCATTATAAGTAATGTAGGTCACTATAAGTAATGTAGGTCACTACAGGTTAATATGGGTCACTTATACGTAATGTAATGCCACAAAGTAATGTAAGTCACAAAGATATGTATAAACCCAATTTAGGTCACTTAGTTTTGTAGGTCATTAATTAATTATATGCACTATAAGTTAATATCATATTAGGTAATGTAAACAATTATAAATAAATTAGCCACTAAATAATGCAGGTCACTATTTATACAAGCATTGTGTAGAGCAAACTCAACAATGGAAAAATTATTAATAACATTTATTTCTTTGTAGAAAATAATTTAATAAAATATGCTACTTATAATAATCTCTTTTGTGAGTAGTATATATATATTAGTGATTGTAATATGTTATACCCATAATATTTGACAAAAAAGAGATAAATTTGTTTTTTGAAGTATGTGTTTAATTTATAGACTTTAATATTCCGCAGAAAGCATAAATAAATAAACCTATTTTTCATATGAAGTTTTTATGATTATAAATGGATTATGTATTAAAACAAGTTTCAACTACTTATTATAACAAAGAAATATAAAAAATAGATAATTAAATTATAGATTTTGATTTATAGGTATATATAAAATTGTCTATTATAGGTATACATTATATTAGAGAATAAAATATTAATTTTGAATATATGAGAGAAATAGGCCCCTTTATATTTATAAGTTATAGTAAAAATATCTAAAGCTATATTCTAATAAAAATAATATATTTATTACTCTATTAAAATATAATTTTACAAACTTACACTTAACATATATTCAATATAATAAATCTGTCAATATATTACCAAACGCCTATATAATATAATGCTCATGTCAATATTAAATGTCAGTGAATTCATCAATTGACTGGTTTCAAGCTGACAAATATACGCTCAATTTTTAAGGTAACGTAAATGAAGCATGTTCAAGGGTTGGTATCATGCATGCGCCACGGGAAGATGGATTGTTATAAAGTGGAGTAACTGACTTTTTTTTATATAACCTATAAAAGTGAGCTCTTTATCTTTTAATTCTTATAAAATTATTTCAATTTGGGAAAAATTGGTATACAGAGAGCATTAGAAAGAGCAAGTAAGGGATAGAAAGAGGGAGAGAGGGAGAGACAAATTTTTACTATAACTTGAAGGACTTGGCGACGCCAATGTATGGCTTTAATCTTTACCGTTTTACAAAGAAGAGAAATAACTGGGGATCAACTTGAGAATTATAAAAAATGAAAGTTGAGAATTGAAGGAGGGAGTTTGACTGAAGAGACACGGAGAGAGATCCTGATATTGCAAATGGGTTTATTTTTTGGAATTCTAGGAAACTATCTTTGGGCAAGTATGTGTACAGTTCCGCCTTGTTTTATAATGCTGTCGGCGTGTTTAGTAAATTTAATAAAAGATTGCTTCATCAGCCGGTTTCAAAAAGATTTTGCGTGTGCCCTTGTATCTCTCCTTTTTCAAATAATATTATAACAGTTATTATATATTATATAGAGTGACTATATCTATTTGCAATATGAAAGGAATTGCAAAATAGACTATTTTAAAGTCACTATAATATATATATAATATAATGACACTGCAGTGTAAAAGATAAAAAGCGAGTTGATCTCGATGTATTATAAATATATAATACAAGGGGAACAAAAAGATCGCTTCGTGTGACGCAGAATGGAGAATGTGAAACGCGAGTTGTCGTCAGACCTATTTTGTGACTTTCGCATCCTGAGGACGTATATAGTATAATAATGTACGTAATATATACATATAGCAATACGCAATTATATATAATGGGCATGTTTTGCAGACGGCTCTCCTTTGTGTGAATAGAAAATAACAAAACAATTGAACATTCACCACTTCCTTTGCTTTTCACTTTCTGCGGGCCAAATTAAGTTGTTCGTTTATTGATGAAGTTTTCCATGTATATAATATATAAGAAGAGAGACGGCGGATGGAAGAGATTTTGTATACTGCGGTATTATTATAGTATATAGCCTGTAAGTGAACAAAAGGTATTCCTATATCTAGTCTTAATATAAACAGGAAATAATCCGGTATCATTACATTATTGCTACATCTTTGAAGAGAATGGCAATTTTATGAAATAGTTACTTCACATTATAGTATTACGCGTCTAAAAATACGCACTTCCGAAGGTGGGTAGGCTTATACATAAGTATTATATCATGCTATGTATCATATATGTTCACTTTATCCCGCCTTTTTCGTCTTTCGTGCCCATTTTATTAGCTATTATGTTGAACTAATAATGTAAATATACTATATATATCTATAATAGGAAAAATTAGCCACCATGACAGTAATCTTGGATGCCGAATAATCAATATACAATATTTAGCTGCTTGTATATTAGGGAAGGGGTATATATATAGGAAGGGGTATACTCTGGTAAAAATAACAATACATTTTCGACGTTTAGGGGTAAAATTACGAGCTCCTGCAGGTAAGGTACCTCTTTATATAAAGTACCGCTTCATATATTATAGGGGTATACGCTATACCATGTTATATAGCGTACCCCTATATAAAGGGGTACGTTATACATACATCAATAAGAGTATTTTCCAAGGGAACGTTTCACATTTCGTAACCCTAACATAATATATAATGTACCCTGCAGAAAAATATCCCTAATTCACGGTTATACGGTCAAGGTATGCTTTATTTCGCATAATTCGGGTACGATTTTATCAAATATACCCTTTTTATTTAAAATATACACCAAAAGAAATAAAAAGTTAAAAATAGTTCGGTATATATAAATCTGTATATATATATATATATATATATATATAGCTACTTATAAGTATATAGGAATGAGTAACTATAAACTCATAGATATATTTTATAAAATGTTGCATAATTGTCATGGCCATTTTTTTGTCCCTAACAAAATGTATACGCTTGCCTCATAATATATATATAGAAAGCAAAAAATGTACTCGCTTTTGTTTAGAAAATGTAAATAACTGATTTTTTAGAAATAATTAAAAAATTGGGCCCGGTTAGAAATTGTAAATTTATCGACATATTTTATAAATAAAATTAGGACACACATAGATTTCAGGAAAATTGGTCAAGATTGGTTAAATTTTGGACTGCACTTTTCGGCACTATATTTTAAAGTTGATAGAAAATGAACTTTAAAAGTTGCGTATATCTAATATATAAACTATAACCAACTTAACAATTATATGAATCTTACTTGTTGAATGATTTTGACTTCGGCCAACAGAAAACCCCTTCTCCTGGTGCTGATGACGTCTTTTTGTTGCCAGGAGACTTCCAGCAAGCTTCTCTTGCTGAATCCCAATTAGTGAGCTCATGTTTGTATCAATTGTGATCAATATATTTCTGAAACAATATCCAAAATTGTTACAAAATTATATATACGCAATAATGGAACAGTTATACCTTATAAAACAAGATACAAAATGATAAATAATATACAAAATACAAAAATAATAAAGTACACTGTAAAATACTTTGCTATACGTACATAGTATTTTTGTACTATAGTATTTTGCTATAACATACTATTGGGCATATTTTGGTGTAACAATACGTGATTTGCTGCACCAAAATGAATAAAATATCTCATTTAAAGTTTGACGCAAATAGAAAAGTTTATATATAATTTACTTTCATTTGATATATTATTGCAGATAACTATATATTTCTATATATATAATTCCATATTAAATTTACACAATTATTATATGTGTAGGCCTATACCATATTCCAATAAAATTGTTTCCCATCATTTTTTAGTGTTTATGGCTATTTGCAAATCTTCTGCTGATATATTTTAACTTAGTTATCAAAAAGAAAAATGTTTGAATAATTAAATAATTGGATAATGTTAAATGTTAATAACCACTTCATGCAGCGTAAATGTGAAAGTGTCGAAATTTCAGTATTTTTGTAATTTTGTAAATTTTTGCCTTCTATAAATGAAAAATTTACGTAATAGTATTTGGTGAGTTTTTTGGTAATGTTCTTTTACTTACCACTTTCTTACATATATATGTTCATTGTATACAATATAAACATATATGTATTATTTCTGTAAATGAATTAGCGATAGTATTTTTAGGCGTCCATATTTCTAAAACAATATTTTACTTGTTCATTTAAAAAATTAAAAAACATTGATTACGTCATTATAATTGTGGAAATCTAACTTGCATGATCAACTATATTGCTCAAAAAAATTATGATAATTTTTTCATTTTTAATATTTAGGTATATATATAGTATATAATATATATTTAAAAAACAAAGGATATGTATAACTTTGTCATACTAAAAAAAATGTTGTCTCAAATTGAATTGAAAATTTGTTTCGTTTACGCAGAGCAAAATATAAAGATTAATGAACATTCTTATAAAATTGTGATAAAATGCACGATTTAAAACATTTACTATATATATATATAGACACTATAGCCTCGTTTGTAAATATCAAGTGTATAATTGAGTTTTGTGTTGTCATAGAAAACATGATCATTTTTACCCCTCCCTGCATGTATGGGTCATTCAAATTGAATGTAATATAATCAATTAAATAATAATATTAATAGAAGTATAATAATATTTTAGAAACTGTCCATTTGATAAATTAGTGTTGAACAATGTGTAAATAGATCAATGGATATAGATATATAGAATCATAAAATTTAAAAATTAGGATTTCGGACCCCTAAATTGAACCCATTTCGGACCTTAATGTAGTCTGAATTGAGACCAGAGCATGGATGATTTCATAATTATATGAATGAAACATAATATTAATATCGAAAAATGATGAGCGATGTTGTGCATTCATTAAGCTCCATAATGAATAGAATTATATAATTTACAATAAATTTTGCAGTAATTTTAATTGCAGTAAACTTAAATTGAATGAAGTATATATTATAATTATATAGCTATATATATATACATGTTGTATTATAATGTATAATTAGCGGTTATTATACTGCTGAACCATTTTTAGAAAAACATTATAGAAACATATAAAAATCTATATTTATACAGAAACTGTTTTTTTTTAAATTTCATAAACATATTATTTGTATATACATTATATATAGGCCTATTGTATATTAAGTTATCACTAACTTATATATATATAATATAATATACCGTAAACATGACAAAACATTAATACATATATATATATATATATATACGCAGGGTGCGTCAAATGTGTACCAAATGTTATACTTTATACTGCTTATATATAAAGTACAATGAAAAAATCTTATTTTTATTGATCTTGATTGTATTCGAGATTTTCAAACAAGAGATGCTATATATAATGCACGGTCCCATTATTGCACTATATTATATTCAAGAGCTTTGAGATGAACTTTTTTATGTTCGCTGCGGATAGGACGCAGTGTGGCTCGATCTACAACAGTGACCCAAAGAGGTCATCGTGCGGACCCTATATATATATATATATGTATAACCCGTGCAACTTTTGGTTGTTGGCTTTATACATATACAAAACATGTTGTTTATTGAATCTCAAAATCTTACTGCGCAGTCAGAGAATCAATGAAAACTTCAATAATATTTCACTGGACATTTTATGATACCAAAATTTATGAGAAATTTGTGGTGAATAGTGTGGATTATATTTACCTGACATTTTATGAATTTGTATGACAATTTATGGTTATTTAGATTTTTTCTATATTTTTAATTGTTTTAGTTAAAGATTGTTATTAAGACAAATCAATCATGAATGTAAAATGACATAACCGTGTGTATCGTATATAAATATTACTTTGGATTATACAATACATAAGCACTTTGACTCATCCTGTACGCATAATATTATTTATATATACATCATATGTAGCCTATATAATACATATATTTCATATATATAATTTACATTCATCGCGGCATCAAATATACAATTGTGATATTACACAAAGCGTATATACAACGAATTAATTCTGAAAAGTAATTTACAAAACAGATCGAGCGTGTAAGAAATTCATTTATACATTTGTTTTAATTTTTTACAACATATATATTATACATATACTGCAATATATTTACATAAAATATAATCATCTATATATATACATATTTACTACGCCATATTGCATAATTAAATATTATAAAAATAGTGTGAAAAAGCACACTTGTCCATGTTTGGTTCGTTAATATAATTAAATTATTATCTAGTATATAATGAGAGTTATAGAGAGATAGATGATTATATATATGTATATGATAAAGAATTACATATTATATCTATACTATATCTAAGTATGATATAAAAAGATGCGCAAAATCGCGGACTATGCAGCATAAATTACAAATTGAGCCAATAAGGAAATTGAGCTCAGAAAACGTGAGTCATTCAAAGGACTGTCAACTATAATTGGGCGGCCCTTTTTAACCCTTTTTGCTTGTTCCCCAGCGTCTGTAGCCGTGCATGGTGTTCAGGCTCTCAAAAACGAAAGTGAATCAAAAATCAAAAGCTACGCTTAATTACTTTTCATTTGTAAGGGATATTGCGGCTTTTCCGGTTTGACTATTATATGATAATTATGGGGCGTTTTCCTCAATTTTTCGTACTCGGATAAAAAGACATGTCTATTGTATATATAATATATATGCTCGAAATTTTCATCATGGCATTGTATATGTAGGCTATAGCATTATATTATAGATATATGCCTCTATATATATTCTTAATTAATAATAAAGTTAATATAATGACATTTTTCTGAGTATAAAAGTGAAGAATTTTGTCGAAGAATTCTCAACAATCTGATATACATTATTAGCGCAATTTATTAATTTATTGCAACAACTGTTTGAAAGCTTTATTATAAATGTTTTTAAATAAATACATTGTTGTTATAATATTTATATATTTTTTAATTATAAATGAAACTAAGTAAAATTATGTAGGCCTATATGTTATGTCCCAAAATATATAATAATTAGCAAATGGTTTATAAGTATACATGTAAATGATAACATATTCACCTGATATCATATTATATATTTTTAAAAAGACACAATGTGGAGCTCATTTTTTGAGCGAAAATCGTGCGACAATCGAGCGAATTTTAGTAAACAACTTCAAAAATGAAACCATAAGCAACAAAAAATAAATTGCATTATTGTAGGCTTTTATTATATATTATATTATATCTTATATTTATTTAATTAAATTTATATTTGAAACTTTATATGTTTCAACTCAAACTATCATATATTTAAAACCATTGCATATTTTCATATTAAAAAATATGTTTTATATTACAATATAGAATATATATATATAGGGCCTATATGATTTAAAATATTGAATTATTCTGTATTATATAATTTAATCGGCTGAATCTAAAAATATATAAAAAAGGACCGAATATATACATAGCTATTCGGTTTCAAAAGTATATTTTAATGGATAATTCCATATTATCAAGGATATATAATTGGTACCATATAAGGACCATATATGTAGGACACCATGCATAATATACAAAACTTGATTAGCTATAACAATATAATATTTCGAATTTGATTATAACAAAACAGAATATTTTTTGCGATATCTCATTTTTTTAATTTAAAAACTTTATTTTTATTTTTTGAATTTATCATCGAAGTTAAAACCACAGTGTTTATTCACTGACACATTTTTATCGGGCTACACTGAATATTTTGATTGATGAATGGATCGTAGTGGTGATCATAATAATAATAACGTATTATAAGAATTATTTTATAACATATCCAATAATTTTTTTTACAAAAAAAAATCATTTTAGTCATAATAAAATACTTTATAAAAAAGATAATTGAAAACCATAAAATTGCATTTTGAAAAATGGTGAGAATTTTCTTGACACTGTCAACATATAATTTAAAAAATCTATTTTATAGGTTATACAAGATAGTTGATTTTAAATTTTATAATCGAAATAATTAGTTAACATTCACTTACCGAATTGGATGACAACTGTTTAATTCAGCGATCTGTCCGTTGTTATTGTTTACTATATACTGACGAATATATATATATTTCAAGAAGTCTTTTTGTACAGTAAACTGTTCGTGGAACTTAGCAGAAGCAGTTGCAGTCGCAAGAGATGCGCCCACGCAGTTTCAGTCGACGACTGAGATGGCAAGATTATATCCGCGGTGGAGTGAGACTGGGCGATGCGACCGCGGGGATGGTCACATTATTAAATAGAGCCAGAAGGTGAAAAAGACTAGTCGTATATTGTGGCGAGGGGCGCGCATGGGGTGGAGAAGGGGAGAAGGCGAGGAGAAGACAAGACGACGATGGATGGGAGAGCTGAGGCGAGCCAGCCAGTGAAAGCAAGAGCGAAAGGGGAGGAGAGATTTGCGGCAGGCAAAGGTGGCCGATTGGGGAGGGAGGTAACGCAGGACAACGCTGCAAATTGAAGGCGGGTTTACGCGCCAATCGGAGAAAGCTCGTCGAATTGCGCAGCGCATCGTATAGTCGCGCATTTGTAAGGTGGGTAGGTACCTGTTTATATCTCCTTGCTCGCTCTCCCTATCTCTTTTTCTCTCTCTCTCTCGGTCTCACTCTCTCCTCCTCTTTCTTCAAGCCATGTCTGAGCGGTGCTGACAAGGTTCTCATCGTGATGCAATGCGGAATGTATCCACCCATCCTTCCAATCCATTATAGCCAGCCAGTTAGTTTCCCCTTGGCCTTTGCATATTATATAAGCTTTGTTTTTGTACGTTGCTTATGGCTGTTCCGTCGAAGATTTAAAAAAGTTTTACCCTTAATTTCCCCTTTGACTATAAGAGAGCGCAGCGCGTGTCCTGTATTAAATTTTGTTCTCTATTCGAAAATTCGCCAATCTGCTTCAAGCTCTTTACTTCTTCTCATTTCCTTCTCTCCTATATATGGAAATTATAATCATTTTCCAATACTTAATTAAATAATATCATTAATATATATACCTAT
The DNA here is from genome assembly GCA_034780555.1 of Coelogynopora nodosa. NCBI lineage: Eukaryota > Metazoa > Platyhelminthes > Proseriata > Coelogynoporidae > Coelogynopora > Coelogynopora nodosa. The sequence goes on along the minus strand of JAUZND010064039.1, from coordinate 6,774 downwards.
GTATAATTTGTGTGGCGTCTATAGACATACAGTATATATATATATGTTTGACTTTTATATACAATGTTATTACATACTATAATAGACCGTCAACATCTGTTATTCTAGACTTTTACGCTTCATTGCATGATTTGTTATATATATATATATAGCCAATAATACATACGACTATTGTAGATAGAGCTGTCGCCAATGTTTTTTCAAATCTACATTTTTTTCAATTCAAAATTGATGAATTTGTAAATGTAAATAAATTATGTATTATATAACTCGATTATTTATCATATTTTTAGAGGGAACAAATTTTACGAAATAAATAATAAAGTTTTAATAAAAAAATTTTCCACTAATTTTTTTTGTAATATTAGATTCCACATATTTATCATTGTGATTTTCGATTGCATATATTAATTAATTAAGTTACGCATAGTTGATACACATTACATATATCTTTGTTCTTACTGTAGTATATATTGTAATATCCTATATATAGCCTATAGATTACGGAATGTTGTCAACTATACATATATATATATTATAATATATAATAAATCGAAGACTGTATATTATTAGAAAAATAAATTTAAACCATTTTTTAAAATTATATATATATATATAATATATATACTTATATACAGTTGAGTAGTAAAACTTTTTTTGTCTAATATACATTTAAGTATTGTACAGTTTTTATAATTTTAATTTTAAGCATACATTTTAAGAATTTAAAATGTAAGCTTACTTGAATTTATTCGAATGCTTACGTTTTAAATCCTACTTTGAAAATAAAATAATAAAAAAATTGATAATAATATTTTACTAGTAATACAGTATATTATATAATGTATATAGTATAAAATAACTGATATGTTTTGTGGAATATAATTGATTATATTGCTCTATATATATATGTATCTATATATATACATAAGAATAAAAATGAATTATTAAAAAGAATTTAAAAAAATTAATCTAGAAATATGAACTACCCAAGATTATAGTGAAAAGTTTGAAATTTGAAACTGAAAGACATTTTAAACTCTATGATGGTAGAGTGAAAAGTCTCATAACTGCAGAGTTATATGTAATATTCCTCTGTGGTTGTCTTTTATGTTTATGAACATTGTTTTGGAATATGATATTTTTAAATTTAGTATTTTGAGGGTTATATTTAATTTTATTATCGCCAATTATTTTTTATTTCAAAATAGTACAGTTTATTAAACCTTAATAATTTATAGTGAGTATAGTTATTAATTTTTTTTATTGAAACAGTAAAGTCAAATATTTTTGATATTTTGAATAGGCCTATGTTCCCAAAGTGTTCCAAAAAATGTAGGTATATTTTCCCTGAAGCACCATTGCATTTGGAATATTTTTGGATGATAATACCGAAGATTTTCGTTATTAAGAGTGTACACGCTGAATATAACTTTGATATTGCACTATTTTTCAAATTTGTATTATTTTACATAAGATTATTATTATTTTTCGTGAAATTATTATTATTTTTTGTAAAATTATTATTATTTTTCATAAAATTATTAGATATTCCCATATTAAAATAAAGTATACTTAACATAAATATAGTATACGGCTAAATATAAGATTTGTATGCAAATATTAATAATAACACATTCATATATAATATTGATTTATAGAGCTATGTATATATATGCAATACAAACACAAAAATCATATAGCGATGTTATTCCTTGGGTATAAATTGGAATGTTTTCGGAGAGAAAATACCCGCATATTTTATCATGGTATGTTTTTTACCATTCGGTAATTTTTTTACCATATGTTAAATAAATAGTTAGTATTTGAGACCTTTAATTTACCTTAATTTGCCATAGTTTTTACCATAAATTATCCTTATTTTTACTATATATAAGTATAAGGAGTGTAGTTCATTTAGTTGAGAGGTCGCATGTGCATTATACCAATAATTGACTTTTATAGTAAGAACTGTTTGCGATACTGTTCGCTATATAGTTGTACATTTCGACGTTTAATGATTTATTTGTGTATATGTATACTGCGGTATATGTCATTTATCATAATGTAATTGTGATTATTTACCTATTTTCCGTAAATATTGAATCTTTAAGATTCATGAAAATCGCATTATAGTTTATGATATTGATACTCCAAATGGTAAAATGCAGACGGTTTTGTATTTTGAATGTGAACACAATGAACACAGAAACTGATCACAATAATTTCTCTCTCTCTCTCTCTCTCTCTCTAATTAATTAATTATACTTAATATATATAACAATAATTATATATAAATATATGTATATATATCACATTTTATACAATTTATAAATTGCACAAAAGTTGCTTTATATATTTATTTGAGCATCGCAGAACTGCAAATATTAACCTGCAGCATGTATTATATTTTATCACTCTATTTACAACAAATCTTGCAATTATAAAATATCTCGGACAACGACTTACTTTCTCTTCTCCGGCGGGGGAATTGACCCCAAGGGCTCCGGCGGCCTTTCCCATTATATAACGATGAGCATAAAAGGCGAGCTAAAGGAGTTAGTTCACTCCTTTACACATCCCCCCACCCCGCCAACCCCCCTCCATGCACCTGCCCTGTACTCTGTGTACGGAAACAGATGGAATTTGGACAAAGCGGCGTCGTGTGATCTATCCGATCAATTTGGAGAGAACTAAGATGAAAGGGGACGAGAGAGATATACATATATACAGACGAGTATATATTTCCCGGAAAATTCTCCGCAGCACGCGACAAATTGAAACGGATTTACAGAAAAGAGTTCTAGGGGGCAAAAAAAGAGAAAATAAAGGTTTATTTACCCCTCATGATATAAGGTAAAAACTGTATTGTATAATGAGATAAAAACAAACCGCTTCAGAGAGTGTCCGTTACATATATATATATTGTACAAGGGCCGAAAGTTTAACAAAAATGCGGAGAAAAAGGGAAGAGGATGGTTAATCCGATTTGGCTTATTTATAATATAATATTATAACATGAAGAGGGGGCTGGCTGGTGCGGTAAATTATAACTTCTGTTAAGGGGGTTAGCGAAGGTCGCTTCTGTCCCTACTATGGGAGGAACCATACTGTCATTTTGTGACATATATCCTCTAGTGATACGCATTAGTTGGGTGTGTACATATATAACATTAACTGTATACATAAATAAGACTCTTTGGTTTTCTTGACACTGATCGGACTAAAATTTTATAATGATTTGTGCATTTGTGGCTAATTTTTTATTTGAGACATGTTATCTTTCCCTCACTCGATATATATATATAATCTATTGTATATCTCGGTTTCTCACGTAACGTAAGCGTTGACAATGTCACGTCGATAGCCCAACACTCAGTGATCATATATTGCGCTACATAGTTACTTTATTTTTATCTCAAATGTTTGTCTCAGACTGAACCTTCATTTTTGTGGTCATATAATTCCCTTTGAGTTATCATTAGAGTATTGAAAAAACAGATAAATGTAGAGAAAGTTAGGCTGTTCGGAATCTATAGGAACTGTAGGAACTGTAGGAACTAAAGGCAGAATCTATAGGAACTGTAGGAACTGTAGGAACTAAAGGCAGAATCTATAGGAACTGTATTCAAATTTGTTGTAACGAAATTGAATAAAAATAAATGCATCACAATTTTGTAAAAAAATTTCAAACGCCTTTTTACCACATAATAAACACTTTTCAGGAGTGTCTAACATGAGATACATCAGTTATGCAAAAAATTCGATGAAAACTAAAATATTAAAAACATATTTAAATGCCAAATGAGCAAATCATATAAATTCATGAAATAATAAAACTTAGATTTTACCACTTTATATTATATTATATTATTAAAAAATTTAAATATTAATAACATAACAGTGTAAATGTTGAAATGATATAATTTCTGTTTTTGAAAAAACCTTAAATAGGCAAAATAATAATTATTTTTTGTTTTACAATATGATTACAATACCAGAAATATTAATATGTGCACTTTACATATTTAAAAATCAATTACTTCAAAATGTTATATTATGAAAATAATATATGATAAATCACAAAAGGAATTATATAAATATCAGTGTAATTTAGCCTATAAGTGAAACTTTTATCTCAGAACGACAATAATCAATTTAATTTTTTAAAATAATTTTATTAGTCACTTTTAGTCAATTAATTAACCAATTGATGAATTAAAATTATATTATATTATACAAATATATATAATAATACAATTAAAAATAACACGATTTGTAAATAATTTCGTATATATAAACCCATACTACTTGCAAGTAGTTTCACATAATATACGAATTTTTCTGATGGGTTCAATTATTTCTTAGTTCGTTTCTAATGAGTATTAATTTATCTTATTTATTTATCTTTAAATTATTGGTTATTTTGTTTATGTAGGAAATAATTTATATATTTTGTTTAGTATTATTTTTTAAATATGTTTTTATTTAAACTAGTTTACAAACTTGTTTACTTTATTGTTTATTTATAATAACAAGTTAAAAATGTAATTTCAGTGGTGATTTTACAAATTTTCCTTCGCAAACATAAATAAATGAGTAATATTTTTTTTCAAACATGCATGCAACAATATATTAATTTAGGGGGAAAGATTATTGAAAATTACAATAATTTATAAAAGTACAAAGATCGATTAACTTATAAAAAATATACATTTTTAAATGTTTCATTAAAATTCTCATCCTGGTAATATAACCAAATACATGAAATATTGGATCGCTTATATATAATACCTCAAAGATCCTGAAATTCAAAATAATGCATTATAATTAAAAATATGACTTATTTGAAATTGGTTTTTATTTATTTATTAATATAAATTTATTTATTTATTCGTACATGTACTATATATCAGTATTGTCGGAGCAGAAGAGAGAGGGGAAAACATATAATTTTGTCCCCTAGTTTTTGATACTTATTTTGTTATTTTTTGTCTACTTTAGTAGTTGTATTATCAATAAATTGCTTTTTCTGATTTTTGCGTACCCTTAAAAAATATTGCCACCCCCTGCCATTAACCTGCCCCGGCATGTCTGTACATCCATTTATAAATATATGTTGTATATCCGAATATCCGAATATCCTAAAGTTAAAGCACTGATACTCAAAATCTATGAAACATATTAAATATATGGAATGAAATATGAACAAATATATATATATATATATATATATATATATATCAAATAATAATTATATCTTTAAAAAAGTTACTGAAAATTTATAAACGATAGCCTCATATCTATCGTATATTAAGGATATGTTTCTGAAATTTTTGGTACCTGTCTAATTTTTAATGCGCTTTCGATCCTTCTATTTTAGTAGAATATACTTGAGAACTGAATTATGAGAACTGACTTTTAGGCTGAAGCGTTTATAATGATTACTTACAGTTTAATAATAAACTTTCGACAAAATAATTTATAATACATTATATTATAGTAATCAAAAATATGCTGAAAACTGTTTTTAAACTTTATTTCTTTATATTACAATTTGCACAATATTAATAAATAAAAATAAATGATTAACACTAATTATTAATAAAAAATAATCATACTACCAAAATGTTGTAAGTAGTATTACCAAAAAATTGTGCAAATAATGGTCGTTTTTTTCCCTGATGGAAAATTGAATTTGGAACTTTATTGAACTTCTGATTAGAAAACTAATGGTGCATTTATAATCGCCTTGAAAAACGACAACATAATGAATTGACATATAATATAAAAGTGTATTCTATGCTTTTCCATATAACAAATTTAATTATATACAAATTCTAACCGATGACAAGGCAGTTTGAAATGCTTTGTAAAAATAAAAATGAGAATTTCGTCTTTGCCGATAGATTCTCTGGAGAACCGGATCTAGTTGGCACCGGTGCCAGTTTAGAACTGCTTCGTGCACGGGGTCAACATTTTACAATTTTAATTAATGAGTTTATATACATACTTATACAATCACACAATTAAAATTAGCATTACTTGTTGACTTTGTATTAATTTTTTTTGTATATTGATAACAAATGTTGTTTCATATGTTGGATTAATAATTTATTACGCTCATATTTCCAATTCCATGTGTGCTCTATATATTATTTATCAATTAACTAATATACCGTGATATATTCAATCAACTAAAATAACGTGATATATACAATTAACTAATATATCGTGATATATACAATTAACTAATATATCGTGATATATACAATTGACTAATATACCGTGATATATACAATTAACTAATATACTGTGATATATGCAATTAACTAATATACTGTGATATATGCAATTAACTAATATACTGTGATATATACAATTAACTAATATACCGTGATATACAATTAACTAATATACTGTGATATATTCAATTAACTAATATATTGTGATATATGCAATTAATTAATATACTGTGATATATGCAATTAATTAATATACTGTGATATATACAATTAACTAATATACTGTGATATATACAATTAACTAATATATCGTGATATACAATTAACTAATATACTGTGATATATACAATTAACTAATATACTGTGATATATACAATTAACTAATATACCGTGATATATACAATTAACTAATATGGCGTGATATACAATTAACTAATATACCGTGATATATACAATTAACTAATATACTGTGATATATACAATTAACTAATATACCGTGATATACAATTAACTAATATACTGTGATATA
>JAUZND010064028.1:0-17820 GCA_034780555.1 Coelogynopora nodosa | reverse complement strand
GTTATGTTATGTTATGTTATGTTATGTTATGTTATGTTATGTTATGTTATGTTATGTTATGTTATGTTATGTTATGTCTCCTTTTTAAAAATTTACGTCCTTCAATTAACTATGAAACGGCCAAAGCGTCGAAGATGAAAATACTACATTTTATTTAATTATATGCAGCAAACGTTTCACACTCGACAAAGATTAAATAAAATTAATATCGATAATTCTAACCATTTTCAAATTTTTCAGAAAACTTCGTCCCGTGATTTGATAGTAGTTACAATATATAATTTGACTTTCTATTTCTAACCAAATTTTTACTCTGTATTTTGATATATACTTTTGTGACAATTTCAAAATTCATAGCATATACTATTTTCATAATACTCTTTCACAAATTTTCGTCATTTAAATACATAGATAGCATTTTATGACGTCATCAATTGCTCCGAAAGTTATATTTTACAATATGTTTAAATTATATTATTTTCCAGACCAACTGAGATTTTAGTAAGAATTTGTTTCATATATTATATTAAACAAATTCTTAATAGTACTTTATTTTAAATATGTTATTTTTATAAATGCTAAAGATACATTTGGGTAAAAAAAATCAAAAACTAAATATTTTAATAATAAAATTTACTTCTAAAATATTATTAGTAGTATACATCAAATATATATTCTAATAATAATATATTTATATGTATAATATCAAATTATTCATCCAAAAATATATTATTTATAATTTTGCTCAATCTATGACGTAACAAGAGTAACAAACCACGCGATCAATATTTTAAAATGTTTACTGCGGTTAGTTTGTTTGTAAAATACTTTTTTTAAATTGTTACACACCCATGCGTTTCTCTATCTTAACCATCCTGCGATGTATTTGTCGCGTGACCTTTCTACTTTTGATCTATAGAATTACAAAAATATCCTTAATATTAATTACAAGTTGTGAGGTCTTAAATGGGCGATATTATTGATGTGTTGGCAATAAAATGCTTTTACAGTCTGTTTTAATTTTACGTACAGATATTAACATGAAAATATCTAGAATGTTAATTATAGTTTAAAGTGGCAGATCAGACCAGATTTTTTCCCCGAAAAAAGCATAGATCTAGAGTCTCCAATTTTTACAATTAATACAACTAAATTACCCCTTCTGTTTTACCTGCAACCGGAGTCAGTTAATAAACACTCGCGGTATAAATTTAAATTTTTAGAACTTTTAACTTTTAAAACGTTTCTTTAGATGGTGTTCTATCCATAACGTTATTCACTACCTACAATATGCATAATTACGAAAATTACTGTTGACAACATATCAACAACAAAAAATATTATTATAAGACAATTTACTTATTTCACTTTATTAAATTGCTTGGTGTTGCTTGGAAGAAAGTTTACAAGTTCACTTAAAAAATAACATATTATGAGTTTGTACTACTATAATAAGTAAATTTATAAGAAACGATTGATATCAATAGAAGCTTTTAATAAATCAACTAAAAAATATTCAGCGTACTCTATATCACGCATACATTTATTATAGCATTATGAAGTCTAGTTTATCGAGTATAGTCATATTTTAAATAATAAAAAGGACTCAATAGGACTCAATAGAATCAATATAAACTCAATAGAACTCAATAGAACTCAATACAACTCAATAGAAACCATATACATATATTTAGTGTAAATAGGTCACTATAATTAACTTTATAATTTATGAACAAGTACAATATGTACAAATTTTAGAATTTTTCAAAGTTAAAATCAATAAATGAATACTTTTAATAATGAAAAACTTTTTTATCTACGAAGTTTTATCAATAACCTAATCTACCTATAATAAACAAACACATTATATGATACGGTTATTAAATAACGAAAGCTTGTCTTTTTCGTTTTGGTGGGAAAAAAAATTTTTTCTCTTGAAACATAATTTTATTGTACGAACTGCAAATAAAATAATCGTAAGAGGAAGAAATTCTTGAAGCCAAAATTTCGCTCGGTAGTCTTGGACTTTTTTTCATTTTAAAACGAAAATTGTTAGTTTTAATAATTTATGAATGGACGAAGTCATACTAACGTAGAACATGTAACTACTACTGAAATCACATAAAGGCACATAGTATAATACATTGTAAAATATATTTATGATTAGTAAAATTCATTAATTAGAGAATCATGTGTTATTTTTAGTTATTTTTCAAGGAGATAGAGAGAGAGAGAGAGTACAAGTAATAAATTTATGTGATAATCTATTTATCTTTATAGTCTTAAATAAATTATATTGGAAAAAACAAATTAAAAAATTCAACAACAAATTTATTATTAAATAATTTATATATAATCGATAAATCAATAATCTAATCTAATTCTATATCTATTGAGCAATCTATACAATGTTAATGGCCTAAAATATGAAAAACTGTTTTGTATTTTTCATTTAAAAGCGTTCTATTTTTTAATGTATTCAGCATAATAAATATCACCATTTCTGTTGACGTCTAAAAACTTTTTTCCAATCCATTTGCCATTTTTCAGAATTATTTTTGTGAAATTGTGTTTGCATTATCAACCGTACCGCTACCAGCCTTATTTACGTATGATACAATGCTCCATGTAAATATGTAAAATAGCCTACATTAGTGGTCGTGAGTAGGTGTGTCCTTATTGTTTGACATTTTCATCCTTAATAGTTACAATTATAGTCAGATGGTTCAGTTGAGTGCGTATGTTTACTATTTATGCTATTTTAAGAAATTGAATAACTCTATTCAATTCACGCAATAACTAAGAGTCAGTAAAAAGTTACAAAAATGCACAACTAAATCATTGAGAAATACTTCAATTAAACTATTTTTAGTCTCCAAAATGTTTGTCATGAATTTTTACGAAATTAGATACACCTCCTCATAAATCTTTTATCACAAACATGGTTGATGTCCTGCAGAAGTACTCCGAATACTTAATGATTTCCTAACTTCGTGTAATTGCACTAGTAGTTAACTAGGTTAACTATTATTGATTACAGGGTATTATTTGCTAATTGACTACTTTTATTCCACAATTTATTTTCATTTATTTTATTCTCAAAAGTAAATCTGCGCAGTGTTGTTTGACCATAGATATCGATTTTTCGTATATCTCATTTATACCTAGTTATCTAAGCTGTGCCTCACGGCGGTTGTAAGAAAGATAAATCATACTCGGCTTTGCGAGGCAAAATATTTTTTATTGAAGTTGTGCACCGCCTAAATAAGCATTCTTCAAAGCTATTTTTTACAATGAAAAGTTTATCAGACCAAACTTTATTGTGCACCATTAAAATCGTAGAAAAATGTTACGTTTATTTGTACTACCGTTCAATAAAGAACTTATTATATTACGAGAAAATTAATTACATTAAGTTTCAGCATAATTAGGCTATTTACGGTGAATGACTCATTGTTTTCGTAACCGTCGTATATAACTGGACTATTAGAGTTCTACAATATGGAGTATTGATCGCGTAACTGTATGGCTATTATCGAATTTTAATTTAACGCTATGACAGTGTGTTAAATTCAGTTGAGACATTAGCGTCCTACATTACATTTAGAGTTCTACATTGAAATTTAATGTTGTACGCTTTTAAATTGTATTAATTATTTAAATAAAGTTATTATTGGAGACATACTTCTATATCACTTGATGTAGATTTGAAATATACATGTGGAATACCGTTAAAAATTTGACAATATGTTAAATTGTTCATCTAGGAATGATAGGGAAATTAATCCATATATATAATGTAAAAAATTAAGTTTTTGATTGAACGATGTAACGTATGACCCTAGTTTTTTTACGTAAGGGCTAAAATATTTTTATCTAACTAAAAAATATAACAAATATAACTTCGAATATTTTTGTATACCAGAGGCAATTGTTTTATTATTTAACTATTTTATACCTCCCCCTGGGTTTACATACTTGCCGATGAATATAGGAGGTAAAACTTGCAACAGTAATAGAAAAAATAAGTTTATAGTAAATTATATATACAATTAACTTTAATAATAAACTTATTTATTAAAATAACCATCAATTTAAAATAATACTCAATAGCATTTATACTACCTATAGCATATTTATATAAGTAGTATAAAAATAATAATATACAGAACTATTATATATCGCGTGGTCTGGAATCAGATGCAAAAGTAATCAAGTCAATTGGTTGTATTGATCAAAAGTTAGAGCATAAATGGGTCAATTTATAGCATATTTCGTTATTTCGCATAATTTTCCTAAACTGGCGTTTATGACGTAATCAGATCATAAAAATGAAACCAATTGATAAATTTTCTTGAAAATAAAAATATTTCGACAAGTCTTTATTAGAAGAGATATGTATACCAAATTATTTCAGCTTAACCGGATAATAGAAAGTTTGTTTTCCCCCCCCCCCCCCCCTTCCATCGAGCATACTCTACAAAATATATCAACGTACGAAGGGTTAGGAGCCTTAAAACAAACACGTATAGAGTATTGGTTAAATAACGTTAACCACTTGGACTTCAAAGCTGATACATTTGTCAAAATTGAAAATAATGAAAACCATTCTACCATATAGTTTTCCCTTTATTAATTGGGTTAATTAGTTTTTAAAGGAGATCGTTAATTGAATTGATCTAAATACTAATAGGTACATATAATGATAAGGAATTGTTTTTAAGTGTCAGAATAACACTGGCTCGGCATATCCTTTAATGAATGAAAATATAAACAATGATAAAGAAACTGACTGTCACTAATTTCTCGTTTTTTTAATAAATTTTTTTACCTTCTTCGACTGATGTCGGCAAACTTAACAAAAGTATTAAACGCTTGACTAATCATACTGATAAACAGTACCCAACTAAAACTATATTAGAATCAATAAAAGTTTTTTTTTCCTTCAATTTCAGTTCAGTAGCTTTTGTGAATTTGTTTCTCTGGTTATCTGATTCTGTGAAGATATCTTATTAGATAAAACTTTTTTTTTTAATTAAAAATTGTCAACCTTGAATGGATTCCAAGTTTACAATATTATCAAAACTATTAAACACATGTTGCAAGTGTAAGATCAAAATATATTTAAGAATTACATTATATTAACATATGATTTATATTTATGTAGTGACTATAATCTATGAGTAGTATGGAAAACGTCTCTCTGCATCACCCCTTCTGCCCCCATTATTTTGATTTTCGCGCCATTTAAAAAAAATCTGCTAATCAGAATTATTTGTTTTTGGTTACCATGGTTTCTTATTATCCGATTAAAATGAAGGCAAAGTAGAAATTAATTTAGTTTAAATTAAGTTTCATACAGGTATAAACAAAAATGATTTCAATAATATTCATTTACATTGAATTCTAATTTTCTGCAGTTTCTCTAAAATATAATAAAGAAAAAAACATAAATTATTTTAATATTGTACAATCGTTCTCTGAAATGCATGTATATGTACTATATAGCGTTATATTTTAGTAAACTTTCGAAAACCGATAAAAATCTCTTTGAAAAGTCCCAATTTGTTAATTTTTTGGAAACTTGTCAGACAATACACATACTTCATGTTCCACATTCTTCTTCCTTTAATACTGTACTTCCTTTCATGTCTTCGAACCATTTGTAGGTTAGTAGTTAGGACTGGCTGGGATCAGCTATAAAAAATGTACGGCTACATGTAGCAGAATTTGAAGGTTCAGATTTTATTCAAAATTATTTCTGTAGTTCTTGAGCATTCGTATCTTATCAACCTATCATGTGATTTTCATCATAGAAATCTGGTTTATTAGTAAAAATACAGTGCTTATATATTTACTATACATTTTCGGTCAAAAATAACATTACAAACTTTATTTATGCTTTTACATGTATGTAAATCAAACCTCTTTATTTAGAATATTGGAGAAATTCTCTCATAATCAATAATGGACGTTTGCCTCGATTATTTAATTTACTACAAGAAATACTTCCCCACACTGTTCGGCAGCAACTATTTTTTACTTTGAATAATTCGTACTTACAGATGGATAACATTGTGGATTCGGACATAGTAAAATTATTATATAAATATATATAGCCAAAACAGGATATTAATATTGCAGACTCTGATATTTGTCATAAATTATACAATATATTACAAAATGTAGTAGGTAGATACGTAGATAATACGGTAGATAATAAAAGTGTAGGTAATTAAGGTATGAAAACAATTATTAAAAAGTCATTAGTTAGAAAAACTGGGATAATAATGTAGATGAACTCGTAAATTTACACAATAAAATAATAAGTAATACAATTATTATTATATATTTTATATTACATAATATGAAACAGTAATATATTTATTGAATTAATATTATTATTCTACATACAGTGGATATGGGCTGGTCAAGTCGGAGATAGCTATGTTTATATTACTGATACCTCGAGCGATGAAGATTAAACTGATTATGAGCATTGACACGGACATTTTTGTTATACCTAAATGCTTACTTTTCTACTATGTCTCCTGCAGTATATTTTTGTAAAATAACAATAAATTGTATTCTATCTATTAATAACGGGAATGTAGGATATTAAAATTTAGGAGCTTAGGTATTTTAGGTATTTTAGGATAATAAACATTGGGAGTTTAGCGATATTAGGAATTGATGGTATTAAAATGAAAAAAAATAGGAATTTTAAGATATTAGACTTTAGTAGTATAGGGATTTTATGGTAATACACTTTATAAGTTTAGGGATTTCAGGATATAAAACTTTATGAGTTTAGGGATTTTAAGGTATTAAATTTTAGGAGTTTAGGGATTTTAAGTTATTAAATTTTAGGAGTTTAGGGATTTTAATGTATTAAACTTATATTAATAATAAATAATAATTTTATATTTTTATTAATAATAAATATAATATATAATAATATTATATATTATTATATTAGAGTATTTACCTTTTCCCGAAAGGCTTATCAACAGTTAATAAAAAAATAAATGACGTTTCAATTCAAGATTACATAACCGCCGGACAGACATCGGTAAATTAGGGAACGAAATTTGTATTGGTCAAGATAAGAAAAGTGATAGACATCGTGTGCAAATACAATTTTGATTGGATCATAAATGCTGTGAATTTTTAATCTATTCTTTTTAGTTCATGCATAAATTAGGCTCCAACGATTGTAATATTTGTAGTAATAATTAGATAATAAATGAGATAATTATGTAAAAAGGACTATTAAAATTTTTTAAATATGCATAATAATAATATTTCTTTTTGATTTACAATAATTACTTTATTACAATAAATAATCTGATATATATAATTAAATACTCTCATTAATAATGTTTATAATGTGGATTTACGTTTTGGTTACAATATTTTAATAAATGAATTTTCATATATATTAAAAAATATATATAGAAAACAGTTTAATATGGTTTTTATGCATTATAGCATATTAAATTTTACTCATATAAATCAACGTTTTAGATGTTATTTAATTATATGGTAATGGTTTTAAGAAACTCGAATAAATGATTCGGATATTTAAATAATTCTTTTTTTAATATTAAAAAAATACAACATATTTTTGGGCAGTATGTTTTGTAATCTTTTTCAAGCATTAAACAAATTATAATAAGCCATTAATAGTCACACAAAAACAATTTCAAACAAAAAAAATTATCAAACATATTTATCTTAATTTTTCAAACATATCTGATAATGTTTCAATTAAATTAGCGGAAATTTTTTAACACAAATTGTACAAACACCCGAACAGAGAATTTATTTCATATTTGTCGTTTATATTTTAATGGCATAATTATTTTGCACATCAAAAGGTAACGTAACAAAAGCCTTTATTTGCAAAAATGGATATCTATGAAAAATATACATTTCTTTTTTTTAATTCAAACTTTTCAAACTACATCTTTTTGTCACAAACATTGTTTATATCACACTAATGCTAATGTTTCTAGTTTAAAAATAGCAAAACCGTATTATGTAAACAATAAAAGCTAACTATTAATTCAATCTTTTAACTAATGGAATTTCAAAAGAGTTAATTAATCAAACCAGCAAAATGCGAGTAACTACATTTTAATTAATTTTTAAAGTAGAACATGCATTTTCAAATTTACAAAATATGAAGACAAATGAATGCGATACATTTTTTGAATAGTATAACTGTGAATATATATGTTTTTAATTATGTAGAAAAAGGAGCAATATTAAAAAGTTCAATAAATAATAATTAAAGAAATAATTAAATTAAGATGAAGTAATATTGTTACAAAAAAGGGTACAAGTATAAAACAAATATCAAAGTGAAACGTTCAAAAAGTGAAATAGTGTAAATAAAATAGTAAAATATGGGAATAGTTAGTACAGAAAAGTTAAATATTTAATCAACGAGTGTCTTGAACAATAAATGTCAGGAATCTATTTTTTGAAGAATGGAGGAAATTGTATAACATAAACCGATCCGTTAACACTTAAACAGCAATATATGCTTCAGACATCATGTTATGACAACAAATTGGTAGTCCTCGTTAAGTATTCCAAAATTAATTATTTGAATGTAAAGAAAGCAGCGCGCGTAAACTGAAATAAGATTAGAAAATTGGAACCGTTGAATAATGATACGGAGAGTGAAGTGAAACTAATTATATGCCAAATGGAGGAGTAAAAATCTATGCCCACCAAGCGACGAATCGCAAAAATGTGATTACATACATTTCAATGAGCCTATTTTCACCAAGCGCGACGCCACGCGACGAAACTGAAGTTAAAATAAATTTTTCTGTGACGCAGCCAGCGCGTCGAAATGAATATTTCAATACAAATACTATAATAACTGATGAGATATCATTCATACACTCACGTTCGTGCACATACTGGGAAGAGTAAGAGAGGGAACCTCAGTAACACATACTGTATGCATTGGTCGTGAACAAACAATAGCTACCTGCATACTTATCTTCCCAATCCATACGTGACACGGGGCTGAAGTAGTTAAACAGATATAATGCGTAGTTTATTCATATAGATAGATTTGTATCTCCATTGAGCCATAATAACACATGTTATTTCGTCGCGTCGCGTCGCGTCGTACATAGTAATAACTAAAATTAATTTTTCGCCCACGTTGCTACGCGCTTAGTAAGCAAATGCATTAGGAAGCAGCATGGTATAGGGTGTTTAACATAAAATGACACTCCTCATCTGTACATCTCTTCTACTTCATCTACTACTTGTTCTCGTCTTCTCGATTCGCATCAACATATATAAATTTAGGGATTAAAAATAATGTTATGAAGTGTATTTCTTTATTGTTAATTTATTTAATTAATTAATCACATTTTAATTATGTTTTATAAATTATTTCAGGAAAGCGGATTGCTCAATATATATTTCCCACATACAGTTAACGTATTTAATAAGATGTATGACGCTTATTTAATCTTTAAAAACAAAGTATTTCTGATGCCGAAAATATAGTTTTTGTTACTTTTTGGCAATCACTCGATTTAACCCCATTGTTTCGTGAGGATATGAATTGAAAATGATATTAAGTGGTCGATTGACAGAATAATTACAATGTTTGTACAGGTGTACTGTTGTAAAAATAACAGAACGGCTATGGTAAACTATCTTGTATATGGATGATTGTCTATACAAGATAGTTTACATTGATTCATTATTTAATATTATATTATATTCATAAAGCTTTTAAATTTTTACATCTTTCTCAGTGCATACTTGTAAATAATTAATGATTGTGAAACCCGGTAAGTTTTAGGCAAAATAAATAAATTTAAAGTTGAATTTTTTCAGATATTTTAACAGAAATATTAATAATAAAAATCTCTTTGTTTGAGGTAAAAAATAAATGAGTTTAAAAATACCATTAAAGTATTTGAGAAAATGGTTATGCCTAAGTTCCGTCATCCCTGTGAGATGAAGTGATTTTCATTTTGCCATCTTGAGGTCTTCGTAATAAAGGCGATCGTTAAAGATTCAGTTTTCATTATTATTTAAAATGTTGTGACAGTTGTATCGCCTATATGATTTATTGTTTATTTATCGATTAATATCGATTAATATCGAATAATATCTATTAGTATCGATTAATATCGAATAATAACGATTAATATCGATTAATATCGATTATTATGGATTCAAATGAAGTTTGTTATATCTTGTCAATATATAAGTGCCGATTAACGCATTTAAATACAATTTTTATGACTATATTCCTTTATTCTTTTGACAGACTTGTTAATGGTTTTATTATAATACAAGTTTTAGTTTCTAAAAATTTGAGAGATTACATTTATGATTAAAGTTATCAGTTTTCATGTTTTTTGTGTTTATGATTATACACTGAAAGGAGTATAGTTTCAGTTTGTTTGTAGGCTTACCATGGAAGGTTCCAAAAAATTGTTTGGCTTCAGTGTTTAACAATATTTATTTTTAAAATTATTATGAAAAATTGAAGCTAATAATAGAAGTTTTGGGTGGTGAGTAACTACACACGGTATTTTTTTGTTTGTATATTAATATCGGTTTTATATTGTTCTCTTATAGAATAAATTCCAATGTTTATGGTTTTTTCAATGAGATATAGAATGACGGGGTAAAATGTTGATTTATATTTTGAAATACTTCTGTGGAAATATGATCGACGAGAGAACTCTTTTTTTAATTGTTTTTTTATATTGGCTTTTTGAATTTCCGGCTTTACAATGTGAAGGATGGCAACTATTAAATCTCAAATAGAAATGTGTGTTGGTTTACTACATAAATCAATTAATTGGTTAATTGACCACTTTCGATAAAGATTGTTGTAGCTAAAACAATGCTATACATTATTATTTTCCAGATACAATTGGTATGTCTACCCGGGTGTATATTTGTCAGGTTTTTGTATATTTTCAGCAGTATATAAAAATCTAATATCCTGAAATTACAACAACTGTAATTCTTCCCCATTTAAAAATCCATCGTTGTAAATTAGTTGTAAATATTCTTGTGTGTATTCTTATTATTTATGCGAAGGTTTGTTATCAAGTGGTTCCTTAAAATTCAATATTGTTTAATTGTCTCAGTATTTTATTTTTATAATCTTGAATTTTTTTTGGATAAAAATTGAGCCTTCTTTATTTGTCTGTTTAACGAACATTTCTTCATAATTGAATAGTTTTTCGGATCTACTATATAATAAAAGATGGTTAAATTATTCCTTATATTTGAATTCTTTTGAATTAATTTGATCATATTTAATAAAACAGCATTGCTAAATTTTTCCGTAAGTTGTACTATTGTTTTTTATATTTGTTTAGTGTCCACTATGACTTTTGAGTGACTTTTAGGGTGTGTGATATGCGTTGGGTTACTATATCAAAATATTCTTTTAATCGAAATTCCCTCTAAAATAAAACTTGTCAGAATTATATATTAAATAGTTTTGATGTTGGTAAATTTGTAGACTTTTGTTAAGTACAGATTTTTCTTCTTCTGATAACTCGCAATTACGATAAGTTAATGACAGTTTCATGTTGTTTTGTTATAATTATAATTACAGTGTACATTTTTAATTAAATATAACATTGCAATAGATTTAAATATAAACAAACAAGTTTTTGAAGGCAATAGCAACTTTTTTTTAAAAAAGAAGTATTTAACTTTTAGTATTTCACCCTGGAATATCAAGATTAAAAGTTCCATCAGCCAGCTTTACGTAAGACCATGAAATAATCGTTTAATTAATTATCCTAAACCGCATTCTATTTTGTATACTGTATTTTTTATTTAAAATAATTAAATTGGTCATTTAGTAATTAAATATGGTGTTTTGTGATTAATACATTTCCATATTTTCATCGAAAGCTATGTAACTAATTCTATCCTATTGAACTATTCATTTGAGTAGCGTAATTTCGTCTGATCCGTTTCATTTCGGTCTGAAATGTTTTTGATTTTAGTGTCATATATGGATAATTCCTCTTTAATATTTTTGATATGGTCAATTTCTATGATCACTGGTGCATATCTATTTGTTTTATAAATAAGTTTTTAAATAATCGAAATATTTAATAACATTTAAAAACATTATGTAATGTTTCTTACATATTATAATAAAATCACAATAAAACTATAATTTTAGAAAAAGCAATAAATAATAATTTTTACTGATAGTATTTCCGACTTTTTAAGTTGGTATTTTTATTTTTTTAATTATTAGTTTAACTATGAATATTAATGGCATAAATAAATGTAGTTTCCAAAATAAATCAAGGCATTCATCTGATTAAATCATTACGTGTGTATTTTACAAAATTTAATGTAATACAGATTGTATTTTAATTAATATGAATACAAATATTTGAGTAACTATATTATTTATAACGATAAATATTATAAAATTTCATTAATAAAACGCTGATGTTTAGATTGTTTAAAATGCATATAACTTAGGTCATTACAGATTAGATTAAAGACTTTGTTTTCAATTAGTGAGTAATATATCTCTCTGATAATTTTTATGCTTGGCATAAATAATGATTATTCGTTTATGGAACTAAGTGAGACATATATTTTAATATCTAAAAACAGTATAATATTGGATGCCACAGTAATTAGGAGTGCAAAAAATGGAAGTAATATATCCTAACAACACACATATTTCAGAATTTGTCATCTTTTTAATGAATTAGTAATAATAATATTATTGTTATTTTAAACAATGTTTTGCATTATTCAACTAAAATAAAACAATTAAAACATAATGAAAATAAAGATTATTAATATTTGATTATTATCATTTGTGTGAGTTATTTTTTAATTAAATAGAAAAATTATATTATTATTTTTTTGTTCAATTAAATTCAAATTATAAATCCAACTATGTTCTGTTTGCATTTCAATAATAATAAATACCATCATTATATTTTGTTCCTAAAACAGGATGAAATGCTTTAAAAAGCAGTAGGATATAATATGATGAAATATGTATAATATGCATGCATTGATGCTTTCTTTTATGCATTAATTGAAATTAATAATTTATTTAAACGAAAATACTTTTCGTGATTTTTTGTGAAAATATTTTATTTCAAATACAGTATATAATGAAGTAATATACTTTATTTAAGTAAATAAATAACGGAAATCATTAAGAAAATCAATCAAAGTTTGCAAATAATTGCAGCAGTTATAAAGAACAAAATGTTTGGGTTATTATTGTACAGCTGTGATGTAGTAAATTTGTATCTGTGGACATATCTAGGAACATATCTGAGAACATATTTGAGAACATATCTGAGAACATATCTGAGAACATATCTGAGAACATATCTCAGAATATATTTCAGAAAATGACTAGGAACATATCTCAGAAAATGACTAGGAACATATCTGAGAACATATCTGGAAACATATCTGAGAACATATCTGAGAGCATATCTGAGAGCATATCTGGGAACATATATGGGAACATATATGGGAACATATCTGAGAACATATCTGGAACATTTCTAAAAACATATCTGGAAACATATCTAAGAACATTTATTAGAAAATATCTAAGAACATATATTAGAACATATCTAAGAACATAAATTAGAAAATATCTGAGAACATACAATATATAGGAACATTTCTGAGAAAATATCTGAAAACATATCTGGGAACATATATGGAAACATATCTGAGAACATATCTAGGAACAATTCTAAAAACATATTTGAAAACATATCTAAGAACATATCTTAAAACTTATCTGAGAACATACATGGGAACATATCTGAAAACATATCTAGGAACATGTCTAGTAATATATATGGGAACAAAGGGGTTCTTACAAGTAAACATAAAGTTAAACGTTTTATTTGTGTAAATAATATCAATTTAAAAATTAGTTTTGCTCACTAAACATTAAGTGTCCACACCACTTTCATAACCCCCCAAACAATGTGGATTACAAAACCTTTTTAATATTGAAAATAACCTGGAAAATCAATTTTATGACATTATTATAAAAAAAAGTTATTTAGAACTTATCTTCGAGCATTTAAAGTTTCCTAAAAACATTTTCAAATAATGTACATATTATATAATTCTAGCTGTAATAAATAGATGAAGCGTGCAAATTTCTATCGTCCATTCAATTTCGATTTATAGTATATTGTGTTTTTTTTTTTTTTATATTTATAACATGTGTTAAATGTATTTTAACTATTTCAATTCCAGTTTATATATTGAAGTCTAATTTAACAGTCCTAAAGTATAAATAGATCTACTGAATTTACTACTAAGGAATAGTATATCACGTCAAAATGGGAAAAAATTCAAAGTGGCTATCTCCATATATGATGTATCAAAATATGTCTTGTTAAGACTTATTATTTATTATCCTTTTATTTTTTAAATATTGAATAATTTATTGGTAGTAATATTTTAAATTGACATGTCTGTATTATGGAATTTAGATCTGTCAAAAATGAAATCTCAGAAATAAAACAATATTTTTCTTTAAAAAAACATAATTTATTTTTTGGTTTCAACATTATTACAAATATATTATCTTGGGAATAACAACAGAACAATTAATTATTTATTTTGCAGCCGAAATTGTCTAAATGTAGGATAAGTGTATTCCGTATAAAATGTTTCGTTTTAATAAAACTATAGTTTTCAGTTCTTAATGGTTTGAGAAAAATATTATTAGTTTCAGAAAGAATGGTCTATAACATATATTTCATAATATCATAATCAAATGTCGAGAAATGTATTACACAAAATTAGTATCCATTGAATGACTTGCCTGCCGATACAAATAGCTCACAGACGTTTATTATTCATTTAAAAAAATATCAATATATATTTTAATATTATTATGAATACAATAAATTACTATTTGAAACATTTAAAATACTCACAGAAAGATTATTTTAAAATGGTAAATGATAATTTAACCTCAGTTAACCATATAAATATACCAACGTAATACAGTATAGTAGTATTACTATTCTCAGTTAAATAAAGAATTTGAATTGTAAATTGTGAATTGTGAATTTGCATTTCTAACTATCATTTGTATCTTTAGTATTTTTTAATATATCTCTATTAATTTAAGGAATAGATCATTTGATTTAATAAATATTTATACAAAATAGACAGCGCTAATCCCGGATCGGATACGGTAAATATGGCCGGATTATGATCCTTGACATGGTAACATGGTAACATGCTGATATGTTTAATAACATGTTGTTTAAACTATTGTTATCTCTAAATGAGAATGAAATAGTAAAAGTGACAGTCTCAGAATTACTAACGTTCATATTAATTAATTGATTTAAACCAGAAATTTTCAGCAAATACAATTTACAAATAGAAACGGACAAAATAGCTATGTGCCGACTGGAAAGTACAAACTGGCGCATTAAAAGTCTTAAAACATAGCAACGAATTAATAAAAGATATTAAACTACTTTTAGGGCTATTGAAAAAAAATTGTGAATCTATCGCTAAAAGAAATTTAGGAAATGATTATATTTTGTGGTAATCATCTTTCAAATTAACATATTCGCAATTATTTACTAAATTTGTTGCGAAACATTTTGACAGAAGAGCTTTTAAACAGTGCACCACCAGCAGACTAGTGAAGCCTATAGAAATCGTGTATATTTATAATTATATATTTGAAAGAGGATAATGAAATGCAGAATATTGATACGTTTGGTCTTAGTTGGACATTTGAAATTGAATCAGATAATTAATTTAAATGTCATTGAATTGTTTATTTTTAATTAATGTACTTTTTCAATTCTTTAATGTAAGCTAGTTTTTAAATACTTGTAATTACTTTAATTGTACTTTAATTGTAGCAATCTGTATATTTTAAAATAAATTGTAGTTAGTACTATTTACTATGTATACTATATGTATGTGATTGAAAAGCTACATATTAATATTTACAAAATCATTTAAAGCAAAATAACTATATAGAAAAATCAATGTTAATTAATGCTAATTAAAGTTCGATAATTACAAAAAAATTAACTCTTCAAATATGTATTTAAAAGATGTTATTCATAATTGTTTTCATGGACTGTTAGCATGGAAGACCAATCATAATTTTGGGGGTATTGAATAAGCGCGTATCTGACTAAGCGCGTCACTGAATTAGAGCGATACATTAATATCCCTGACACTCTTTTTCCGACCTTAACAAGATACCTGACAAATCCCCCTGAGAAAATCCCTAACACTCATATTCAGACCTGAGTGAGGCATATTTTAGATTTAAAAATTAACAAATAGCTCATATTCATTATATTGGCGCGCTTATTATTGAGGGGATCCATAATTTTCCAAAAGTCTAAAATTTATGTTATGATGTATATGTATCAAGCTTGGTAGTTAACCGGCGACCTTTCTTCTTCTTTATCTAATCGTATTTAAATAAAATATATTTTTGCGATAAAATCTGGCTTGGCCCATAAGACAAAAATACCAATGAAAACAACCATTTCATGTCACACCTGCTATTTTTTATATTCGTGACATAATTGTGTACGTTCCTTATGTGTTCTTTAATGAATTGTATATTTGTTTTTATAACATTAGAAACATCAGGATATTATATATATAAGAACTGGTCCATAAAAACATGTCTAAACCTCTTTTGACCAGAAACGAATGAATACAAGGTTTACTTTTTCCATTTAATGATTAAATCTTTAATTTTAAACAACTGACATCGCTTTGATTTTCTATTTTAAAGACAAACAGGCACGAAGTTCATCTGTTGCAATATTCTTGATATTCTTAGAATAACGCGTTTTTATGCTAACGAAGAAATCAACTCTAATCTGATATTATTAGTAACTATAAATCTTCTCCCACTCCAATTTATTCCGTAGGCTTTGAGTTCACCATATTACGACGCATATTATAACTTTTGGAAAAGCTGGAGATACCATTAAGTAACATTATGTTCCCCCTCCTTTAAGTAAAATATTTCCTTCAGTCAGGTTGCTGTTTCCTTCCGCTACAGAGAAAATGTTGTAAACTTGCTTAAATTACCAATTTTCTAAATAATAAATTGTTTGAGACCATTAAATTATATAAGTCATAAAAAAGAGATGTGTGTAAAGTTTGATATGTTTTAAATATACAATTTAGAAAATAATGAATTTATGTATTTTACACTCTTTTCAAGTGCCTACTATTGAAGTACATTTTAAACGTTCAAACGTTTATAAAAAACGATTTTAAAAACGTTTCAAGGCGTTTAAAAACAGTATTTTTTATTATTTATCAAAGATATTGTTAACACACACGATTCCCATGGCAATTAATCGTAAAAAGATGTATACATTTGAATTACGATGCATAACTTAATAGTCGTCAGTATTTATGTAGTTTATAATATAACTATTGCAATCTAAGGCATACATCAAAATTAAAATCAGACTAAATTAAGGTGAACGTTGATCGGATTCACTGTTATAAATTTTTAAGTAAATAGTGAAATAATTTAAAACATTAAGTGTATGATATATTAGTCTGCGGATGTGAGTCTGAGTGAAAAGAGAATGGGCGTATTGTGCAAATAATGTATTATATTAATTAAAATACGCTAAATATATCTAACGAATCTTACTGATTTCACATGCATTGCAGTATAATTATAATAAAAATAAAAATAGAAGATAAAGCACAAGCTGCTGTAAAATAAATATATTTTTACATACATTTTCGGAAGAAAAC
>JAUZND010064017.1:0-17821 GCA_034780555.1 Coelogynopora nodosa | reverse complement strand
TTTTCACGCCGGGCGCAATTTGGCCCCTCAACCCCCCCCCCCCCCTGGCTGCGCGCCTGCACAAAACGATATTTGAGGAATGTTGTTGTATCTAATGTTGCGCCCCTATCTAGTGTAAAACGGAAATTATCTACATATTCTACATATATACGTATATAAAGACTGAGTATACAATTATAGACCAAAGTATGATATACAAAAAACTTGTGGCTAGAAGATAGGGTTATGATTACTATTTATTTGATAATTTATGATGTCTGTAACTGTAATTTCCATAATATTTTACGATTTCTGTAATTCTAATTCTAATTTGAAATTTGATTGCATTTTTGTATTTTCGTTATTGTACCAATAATTATAACATTTGAAACCGGTTTGATAAAAATTATTCATATTTTTAAATTACCTATTATCACCTCCAAACAGCAGGCTAATTTCTACAATATCAGGCCTGTAATTGTTCTTAAAATTCCTCAAATTCCTCAAATTTCTGAAGCTTCCTCAAATTCATCAAAAATTCCTCCAATTTGACCAAATAGCTGAAATTCCTCAAATTTGTTCAAATTTGACCAAAAAAGATAAAATTCCTCACATTTGACCATAAAGCTGAAATTCCACAAATTTCATCATATGATATTGCACGTGCCATATACCCATATTGTACAATTTTTCGGCTCGCTTTGATCGCGAACATTAATTTCTCCTACTAAAATTAGATTTTTGGGCTAGAGTATATTTTTTCCTATAATTTCCGGAAAAAAAATAACTCAGGAAAAATTCAGGAATTTTTGCTATTTTCTAACTATTAATATATTGTTCACACAATTACTTTTAAATTTATTTTTTCTAGAGTTGATGCACTGTCTCATCCTTTTCAGAGGATTCTTCATAATGATGGCATTAATTTTCAAAACATATTTTAACTCTGACTAGTTAAATAAGCCAGATTTTAAGTCTTGGGTTAGGCAAAGTAAATTTTTTTGTAAGCCGTGTTAGGTCATATTTTCTTTTGATTTTTCCATTACTAAAATTTTTTCGATAAAACATTTGGAATTTTTACGACAATGAGGTCTTTTTATGAGGAAATGTATTCCTCAAATTTCACCTCAATATTGCTCACATTTTTTGAGAGCCCAACCACAGGCCTACAGTATAATATAAATAATATTTATTTTTTAATATATCGTCCCAGATTGAAACAATGTCAGCAGAGCTTTACAGAAATTATAATGATGAAGAAATGAAATCATGACAACATGAAAGTTTTTAAATGGCATTTAAAAATAGTAAATTTGTTAATGACGCGTAGTGAAGACGGGGGAGGGGGGGGGGGAGTTCCAAAGAGCCGGCGCGGCCAGCGAGAAAGCACGATCCCCTGTACGTCTTGTTCTGGCTATGAGACAGATGAGTATGGGTGCGGCCGACTGCCGAGTAGAACAGCCAGTGACATTGACAGTCACCAGATCTTGAATATATTTGGGTCCTGATTTATGAGTGTCATTATATGTAAAAAGTACTTTGAATTGAATGCGTTTCTTAATAAGGAGTCAGTGCAACTGATGAAGTAATTGATATGTCAGTGTTCGCCATGGAGTTTTGGTGACAAGACGTGCTGCAAAGTTTCGAACTATTTTCAACCGGGAAAGAATTTTTCCGGAGATGTTTGTTAAAATGGAAGTGCAAAAATCGATTCGAGATATTACAAGGGCGATTACAAGATATTTGATACAATCGGATGGGATAACTCGTGATATACTATAAGTATTTGGGGTAGCCAAACGAAGCACGACTTTCAAACAGAAGAAATATGTTCTTTGAACGGGAGACTTGAATCAAAGTTTATTCCTAGATTACGAGCTGTCTGAACTGGACGGTGCTATGGCGGTTCCATTTAGATGCAGAGTAATTGGACATTTGGCGAGTGGCTTAGACGTATGTATAATAATGTTGTTTTTGATGGATTTTTAAGTTTGTTTGCTGTCATCCATTGTAGAATGGATTCAAGACATTGCTCATCAAGAACTACAGAGTCAGATGATGAATCCATTGTAAGCCAGATTTGGGTATCCTCTGCACATAGATGGTAGTTCACAAAGCAATTATCTTGGAAAGCGGGCACGTATGGGTTGTGAAAAGTACAGGTTGGCAGCATGAACAGAAAAAGGACGTTCAGATAAGTAGCTGGAAATCCAGTCAGCAGCATAATTGCTCTGTATACTGAACCAGTCATTAAGCGATTCAAGTAATATGGCTGCATCGATGGTATCAAATGCCGCTGAGAGATCGAGGAGCACTATAAGTGGCACAATTTTATGTTGATTGTCAATGTTAGTTAGTATGTTATTTGTGACATATATTAAGTCAGACTCAACACTGTGGTAGGGGCGATACGCCGACAATATAGGTCAATTAGCACAATGTAGGTCATTGGTTTATAAAGTATTATATATATACATTTTATACTTTTAAACTGTTTGAAGTAAAGTTTCATGTGACCAGTTTTGAATGTCACTGGTCTTCCAATCGTATTTATTAATGTAAATACTTAATATATATTTTAAATGCCCTCTGATCATTTTATTTATTTCAATCTCTTGTGTTACTAGCTTCCCTAAATGGATTATAATTATAATATTGTACATATTTAATTTTAAACTGTTATTTATGCTATATTTAACACTAGTATATTTATCACGTGATAGTTCTGATTATATCTCGAACTTTGGGAGTTTCGTTTTCCGATTATCCACATAATATTTTTGTTTAACATCTAATTAGAAGTATGTTTATGAGCCCACGTTTGACAATTTATGTACCCCCACTCCCGTAAATCCCTGACTGCGCGCCTATTATGAATGATTAATACAAATGCTCATATTTATTTGAGTATTTTAAGACATTTGGTAATAAATAATTAAAATAGAAGTTCCCCCACTCCTAAAAAAAATCATGGATCTGCATTCAGTAATGAACCAACATTAAGTGTGTTGTATACAATAGTATATTAAAAAATATGAAAGCCATCCGAAGTTTAAATATATTTATTTCAGAAAATGTATAACATCAAAATGTTTAAAGTTTTATATTTAGAAGCACTACAAACCCATAAACTAACTAATAGAATAGAAGATGCTTTGATACATAAAAACGTGGTTGATAACAAATTCTGAAAATAGCAAAACTTTAGAGAAGAAAAATATCAATTAAAAACCAACCAAATGTGGCTTCACTTTCTCCTAACTGTAATGTGAAGCAATGCACCGTCTATTCTATTAGCTTGTCAGTTTCTTACTTTACTCTATATTTTTGATGCCTAACTTTCACACGATCCATCAAAGTTAATATCAAAACATCTCGGGTGAATATTCGACAAACGTTCATGTTGTTCACTGTTTCCAAAGACGGTTCGCCTTTCGACTAAAACCGGGCGTCTCAGTGTCAAGCGCGGACACGTATCGCGATTACCCCGCACAGTTGCATGAAAGTCCACCGCTAAGTCGTCAACGGCCAGCGACGACGACAGCTTCAACAACTTCGATGAAGACAGTGGAAACCCCCAAAATTCGGCCTCAACCGAGAGTCTGAGAGCCCCGAAGGTGTGGACCAAATACTCGGCCACCGGTTTGCTGTTGAAAAAGCCGCCTCTCGAGGTCGAGTAAAACCCCTGACAAGTGATGTTGCCACTCCCGGTTGCGCGAAGGAGAACAACATCCCCGGTTTGAAGGTGGAGAGCAGTCTGCGACTGGTAGAGCGGGAAGAGTACACTGTCGGCGAGAAGTGTGGGACCGGTTTGCAGGATCCAACCTTCTGTTTGAAAGCTGACGGGGCCTAGCGAAGTCCTTGAGCCCAGGAGGAATAAATTTGCCAGTGGTATCTTGCCATCAGTCTCGTCATGATCATTTGCATCAATTTTGAACGAAAAGACGGGAAATTTTGAGGACCAGAGATTGAAAAATTTTAATTTTAGTTCCTGCAATTGGCCGGCTGTATCTTTAATGGCATCATAATAATAACTCCACTTAGTATTCGTGATTTTATCTAAGGTCCCGGTCAATTTTGTGTATTTACTGGACCAATCTAGTCGGGATTTTTTCACATAATGACATGCGTTTTGCAGTTTATCTAGCTCACAGTTTTCTTTTAACTTTTTCAAAACAAAATGGGAAGTAGCTGTTTGTTTAGTTGAGAATTCATGTAATAAAACTTTAATAATATTTTCCGAGAAGTTTGAACGAAGCAGTGTTTTGATAACATGCCAACCGCAAGAAACACACTCGTAAGGTTTCTGGAGGGTCTCAATGAAACCAGTTTCAACCATTGGATGTAATTCTTTAGGCACTATCAGTGAGGATATGCCTGAGAGAATAATGGAATCTGCTTCATGGCTTGTAGAGTCAGATAATGCATCTAGTAAAGGAGTTATAAAAATACTCGCGTTTAAAATTCGCATTGAGTCAACAACAGCAGCAGTACAAGTAGGGGAGTGGCATGTTTTCAAAATATTAACCAACTCGGTATTTAATTCATAACTGTAATTATCAGCATCCTCTTCGCTTAATTTTGAGACCACAATGCTGGCAATCTTAACAGCAAATAATTTAATTCTTTCAAAATCTTTAAATTTGTTGTTCTTTATCTGTAGCAAAAAAAAAGAAACAAATTCTCCAGGGACGTTATGAACATACGTGATGGAGGCCTCAATAACGCCCAACGTATCCAAAAGCATGCCGTGATCCTCATCGAAATCCGTATTATAGAGATGTTTCAAATGCGCCAAAAGAGCAGAATAACAAGTCCTGGTTTGACACTGGATTGTCAGGCGAAGAAGACGGGAATAAATCGTAAGATGTTCTACCTCGAGCTGGAAAGAGGAGAAGGTATTGAGTTCTGAAAGAATATCATCGACCATCTCAACGCGCTGAATCACATAAAGCTGTTGGACGAAAGTTTCTAGTGCCGGCTTATTAATAGTTTGTTTCATGTATAATTTTTGCATATCAAAAGTCTTTTTTGTTAGTCTTGTGAGGATATGTACAGCCTTATAATGCTTTCTGAGGACCTTTTGCAGTGTTTCAACGGAAGTGGGCCTAGCTGGTGTAATTTTCGTCGTATTCACCAATCGTAGATTTTGAATAGTGTATATCCTTTGTTTTATGAAGTTATGCGGCTGGGATTTAATTGTATGCTTTTCAGATGATTTCACATTTAAAAGCAATGTTTTCAATATATTAAAATGATAATTTATAGTTCTTTTTGAGTCAAAAGTTATGTTGGTAGGGTAGTCGGTATCAATTTTCCTCTCGTGAGTATAATCTCCAGACAGACAATCAAATTTCTTTTTAATTATAGTATTCTCACGTAGAGAATAACTGACTAAACATTCTCCAGATGCATCGTCTTCTCTGACATCTGTTCCATAGGTATTGATGTTAGTATTAACCTTAAATAAACTAGTTAAACCTTTAACAAAATTAATCCATTCGCTGGAAGACTTTTGTTTCACGTAAATATCTTGCAGTTCAGTAGTATTCAGTTCAAAGAAAATCGAGCCATTCATAATATTTATCTCACTTCTCTCCAATTCTGAAAACAGAGTAAAACACTTAAGGAACTTTACTTTAATCAACAAAGAAGCATTTAAAAATTCGAATGGTTGAACTTTCAGATCGCACTGAATTTTGTGTAGTATTGTTTCAGTATTATGTTCACTTTCAATGTCTCGAGCTCGAATTTGACTCATGTAGTGATAATAATATACATTATTTGTTTGTAAGAAACTCGTGCATGTCACCTGTGAAAACATAACCAGTCCAATACTAATAATCAACACTGCGGGGATCATGCTGAATATGAATGTTCTCTTTGCACATGATATGACCATGTTGTCAGCAACTTTTTTCTCTACAGATTTTCATGCTCTCAGTACAACACAGCCGTGATTCGTATAACAGATTAATTGATTTAATCGATGAAAAAATGGAGCGAACTTGTACTAGCTGAACTCAATATCGTGCAGAACTAATGGCTGATCTTCTTATCTCTCTCTTGCGGTCAAAGGTCGTGTCTGTAGCGCAATATATAGTTTAAGGCAATTGTGTATCATTCACAACTCAAGAATCCAATCGACATTATTAAGTTACGCCATTTCAATGCTGTTTTATTATTTAAATAGGATTTTTTTATATTAATTGTTATAGATTCGTGTTATAATATACAGTATAATTCAGAGTTATACGTTATTCCTTGCAGAAATTAGTTATGATTATATGCATAGACTTGAGTATGATATGGTTATATGCATATTTAAGTTTTTAATTCTCTATAATTTGATGTATGGTATAATGTATACAGCACAAATTAATGTTAGTCATCAATGAATCATATATTATTTGTAATTAAAATTTCAATTTATGGATTGGAAAAGTTATTATTTTAATTCTTTGACAAAATACAGTATGTAGCGTAATGTTCATTATAATAATTTCAGTTAAAAGTTTTCGTTATAATTATCTAGCTATTTCAACTATAATTATCAAGTAAATGTATAACTATACATACCGTACTACTGAAGAGATCCAATAAGATCGAAAGCGCTTTGATACTTAGAGAAGTCAAATTATGATACATTAAAATCAATATTATATTACAAATTAATACTAATAATATGCTATGTTATTCAAAATAAAGCCGTGAGTAAACAGTGATATTGGTTACAGGCTTGAAAGGAAAACCAGATATTCCAAAGGAGATGATTTAAGAGCTAAGATCTACTTAAAGCTAATTGACTCAAACATAAAAGTCTATATATGCGCGCATATGTACAGAGAAAGTAACACGTTTTAAGAGGCAGTTTTACCATATTGAATATATGAACAAATGAATGATAGTTATACAGAAAAATAATAAAAGTAAATAAATTATACAAATAATGTAACATGTGAGTGCATGGAATAAACAATGACATGAAATTTAATACAACAATATATAGAATAAATAATGAGAGTAAGTGGAAAGAATAGTATAATTAGATTTTTTTTGATTTTTTTATATGCTATATTTTCAATGTGACATACGCACAAAGTGGAATTTTTTTTTCATGCAACACGAACCAATCAAAGGTCGTACACTCGATGGACACAGCTGTCTGCCAGGGAGAGATAAGGTACACTGCTGGGATTCGAATCCGCTACCTTCACACTAAATCACCAGCGCCTTAACCGACTGGGCTACCTCTCCCTAAATCTATACAAAAATAATCACTAATTACATTACATTATAGACTATATAAATTAGATGTTATAATGTTATTCAACTGCGAATTTTTTTAAATATTACTAATATTATATAATATAGAAAGAAGTATTCATCATATTTTTTAGCGATAGTGCACCGCGGCAGAAACTTATTATAATCGTTCAAGGTATACATTATAATAATAATATGCTTTATTAGCAAAATGTCACACATACATACTATGCTTACAAAAGAGAATGAAGATTGAATAAGACACAGAATAGAAGAAAGAAAAAATGAAACATGAACAAATGAATTAGTGGAGATCGTGAAGGACACGATAAATGATGTTCTTTATGTATTATTAAGAGTAGGAGTCTATCTGATGTGCATGCGACTTCGCAAATTACGTTGATGGGTATTTTCGGGAGGGAGAAGATTGTAGAGAATGTGACTGTGGTTTGAGATAATTTTACGAAAAGGTTTATTGTCAGCGTTAGTGATGGATTTGCACAATTGGTAGGAGTTTTTACAGTACCCGTATTTAGTACTACGTTTTATAAAACTTTCTAATCTTTTGCGGTCTTCAAGACTAGTGAATCCCCACCATGCTGGGCTTGCATACTGTAATCGTCTGTCGACCAGGGCGTTAAAGATTTCGTGAAGGGCCTCCTTGAAAAGGCCTCTACTTTTCAGGAGTTTCATTGAGGCGCATTTACTTTGTTGATTATATTTATTACTTCAAACCCGTTGAACAGTATAATGAACATTCTTACGTTGGTATTTTTATATGGATTCAGTTAAGTAATTATAACATTTACCAAAAAGTTTAATATATTAAATACATGTTTCGTGGTTAATTCTTTAAGGAAATTTCTTTTATTCTGTCAATTTTATGGATATTTATTTTTTAATTAATAAAATTATAGGAAAAAATTTCATTTAAACTTAGTATATTGTAAAATACCACTGCTTAAATGAATGTCATAAAATTATTGATCTAAATTCATAACAATTACGCAGTAGATATATATACTGCGCAACAAAAAATAATGCCAAGCACGTAAAACACAAATTTTGGAATAGAAGGAGAAATTATTTACGAATCTATTATTATAGGTAACCGTTAAGTTCACTGATATTTATATTAATTTTTACATTTATAAAAGTAAATTATTTTAATACAACTCAATATACTAATAGTTATATTGAAATGTATACTTTTAAAATATATAAAAAAATCAATACATCAATATTTCATTACGAAATATTATTGTATAGAATTCAAATATCTCACGTTGCACAAAAATAATAACTGTCAGTTATTTAAAAAATCTTAATATTTAAAAATAATTTAAAGAAAAAATATGATAATTAATTTTTAAAATTAAGCATAACACAATGGTTGCAAAAGTTGCTTCACTCAAATTCTTTCATAGTGTAACTGCACTAAAATTAATGTTTTTATTATGAATAATTTTGTCTAAGTATAACACTATAATGACGTTAATTTATTTATATCCTAGTCTGTAAAAATTTACTTCATAATATATGCAGAACAATAAACACGTATCTAAATAAAAGTGTTCAACAAGTAAACAGGTAATCGTGAGCTGAATCGATTTCACATGTATAATATAAAGCTAACTATATTAACTAACAAACGAACTAACAAGAATATAATTAAACATATACTATTCAATAAATTTGTAGATGAGAATTATGACTGAGTGAATAAATTGCGAAAAATAGGACAAAAATTCAAAATTGCTATTTATAGAATAATTACAAACGCTAAAGATTATTTTATTAAAAGAGTGATTTAATTAAATAAAATTTCATATTAATTGGAATTGATGAAATATGTCATCTTACCGAATTTTAATATGCATTTTTATTATTTAGGTGCATCATTATTATCTGTTCACAAATAAAACATAAAATGATCAAATTGATTAGAACATTTGTAATGATTATGAAAAATGATATATAAAAAAATATAAATTAAAAATGTGCACGAAAATAATTTTAGAAAATATTAATTGTTCCTCAAATACTTTACGAAGCTAAATTTGATTAATTTAAATTAACCTATATATTGTATGTACGTATATAAACTATGTAATGCTGTTTACAATGCATAGTATAATAATTCATGTGTAATTGTGGGTAATATTTTTTGAAGAGGAGGTAAGAGATATGGGCTAATAGGTATCAATATTTAATTTATTTCATAACACATTCCCTATTAGAATGAAGTTTATTAAAATAACATTCAAGTAGATAATAATAATAATAACATAAATAATAAAACCGATAGATCAAATATCATAGAAACATAGAAATTTTGTTGTGTAAAATACATTCAAAAAGCTGGTGGTCCAACACCTATATTAGAGAAGCGGAGTCCGGCGGTTAGGGAGTTCAAGACTGTACATGACCCCGATACTATTATATCACTGATGTAAAAGTCAATGAAATTGATTAAATAAACTCACTTTCTGTAAATATGTTGCCACCTAATATGTTAAATAAAAAGCAAAACACAAATAAATTACCTCTTATAATATCAACTGAATAGTTCAACCATAAAACATTTTCAATAGAAAGATACATTCAAAACACGGGAACGTATTTATACGTAGAAAAAAAATAGATTGCTAAACAATATATTAAGATGAAAAACATTTAGCAGCAAGAAAATTTGAGAAATGAAAAACTGTAACGAAGAAAGAGTAAATGTAGAAATAAAACCAAATTATTAATTCCATAATCATAATGGAATACACTTATTGTTTGGTGTTTTTGTTACGTATTGAAGAATTTTTACAATAGTTATTATGGCTTATTAAGTGTAGCCTATGTTCTTGAATTTTCTTATAGGTAACTATATTTTTGGAATCCACTACATCTTAGGCTACAGACAGACAGACAGCCAACAGCTAATAGTAGAGTTAAAATTGTTATTTTCTTATTTGCAGAATTTCATTTATTATTTTAATTACAATATATAAGTATATAGTATTTAGAAACAATGGGCTATTACATCAAACAGAGTTATTAGTATAGGTATACTCTAAGTGCCCGACCATGGTATTGTTATTATAACATTGTTATTATTATTACAACAATTGGTCATTGTGGAATATAAAGGTAGTTTTTTTTAATTAATTTGGAAAAAATCGATGGTAATGGAATTGCAATTATTTTGAACCAATATGAGAAAAGCGAATGTGGAAAATAATTTCACTTACTGAATTGTGTTTGTAATTACATAATTTGTTGCTGTAACTTAAAAATATTTTTTTAATACAATAATTTCTATTAAATAATTTAGAGAAAAAAGATCAACTCCCTGCTTAGTAGCCGTAACAAATAAATGAGTTAGACTACTATTGTATATAACTATAATGAAACCGTACATTTAATTTTTTGTTTAAATTTGAGTAACATTTCGATTCATGATTTCATAACATCTGAATCCTAAGGTTTATTAAAAAGTTTTTTGTAATAATTTTCAATTTTATTCTTAATATTAAGATAATTTCCTGATACTTTTAAGGTACCGATACTTTTTGATGAAAATATAATAATGTCGTGCAATGTTTATTGATATAAAATAAATTCTCGGTTTTTTTACGTAAATAATATATTTCATTTTTTCATGTGTGGCGATCAAATTCACAGCATATAATATTGATTGAGCCAGAATTGCTAATTTATTGACAAAACACATAACTTTTGAACGAAAGATAAAATTTAACATTGTTAGTATTCACCACCAATAATTTTGATATATGCTAAATCTAATGTTTTTTCTCAATTTTTGAATTTTGTCTAAATTTTGTACATTGTTCAACAAATAAATAAATAAAAAATATATATTTTAAAAAGGTTTTATTTACTCACACTATTATTTGTAATCTTATTTGTAACAATATATTGCAAATATCAAACGAAAATAAATATAATATATTCATTTTTATCTTTAAAAAAATATATTTTAATGAAAATGAATTGCAATTGATTAGATTAATAAAAGCGGCTTAGTTATGCATGTTTTAGTTATCAAATAAATTGACTGTGACAATTTTTTTAAAGTGATTGAAATATCAATATCTTCACTCTACGTTACATATATAAATATCTCATAGTGTCTGCCAAACGAATGTATGATAAAAGTTGACTGACATGCATATATATATATATATATCACTGAAGAAAGAACTGGGTCAGCAAACTAAGTATAAATTATGTAAAATTGACAACAACAAAAAATGCAATCTACCATAGGCCTACGCACTTATGCGCTTCCAGAAGTGGTTTAAATCTGTAGAGGAGGACTCCATAGTAGAATAAAAATGAACAGAACACGTGCACTTTAAGCAGAATTTTGTTTAGCATTTTGTAATATCAATTACATAAATATTTATTATTTACATTGGCTATAAGTTTCTATTTACACATTATAAAATCTCTACATATCCATCCTATGTTATACTGCATCAATATATAGCCAATTATGAAATAAACTATTCACCAAAACAGTAGCTAGTTTGATAAAACATTTAATTAAATATTGAATTTTTGTATAACTATTCTACTTAAACGCACAATATAAGTAATACATGGTTTCAATATCAACATATTTAAAATAAAACATCTAAATATACTTCATTTTGCATTTGTTTAACATCACAAATGATAACTATTAAAAATGGTTTCCTGTGATTCTAGTTCGGAATTTACGTTTTTCGGGTTTTGTCAACACTCGGAACACTTCGCATATATTGAAATTCCTAGAAATCTTCCATTTTTATCAGTGCCACAAGTTAACCATCGATACTATATCATGATGGTTAACTTTAACTATATATCTACATACAACAACCTATAGTAACATACCAATAAAGTAGGTCTACTTATAAAATACTGAAATAAAATAAATAGTTTTTAAAAGAAAATTTAAATATAATTTTTTAAAAATTATAATATATATAAATTTAATTAATAAATACAATAGATCGAAGTGTATCTGACCATATAGTAAATGAATTTTTTTTAACTTGTTTTAACTATTGTTTTTGTAATGTTTTACACTAGAGAATTATTTTAATTCAAAACCGAATTAATAAAATTAAAGAATAAACAATTACTATTGCTATTTACCGGATTTTGCTGTAATTTACTAAAAAAACTGAATATTGCAATTACCGAAAGTTTTTCCATGAAAGATTGCAGCTCAATATTACGTTTTGAAAATTATTCATGACATTAAATACAAATTATTAATCATTAAAATGCTTTAACTACCAAAGTATAGCGCAGACAAACTGATCGTTGTTCTAGCAATAGAGCAGCTTTGTAATTTTGCAGCTTTTTTTGCAGTTTGCAGTTAATTTGCAGTTAATTTGCAGCTTCCTTAATAATAGTCACACTAATAAAGTTTTAATTTTCTTTTTTTGAAAATACTTTAGATACAATTTCCTTAAGTATATATTTAGAGTAAACTATATATATAATATATGTTAATGATATATTTCACAAAGATAAAATATTGAACAATTGCATTATCAATAAGATAACAGAGGTGATCATTTGATAGAAGTGTATTTTTTAAGTGTAACTTCAGTGTAGAGTTTTACTGTATAAACATTTTAAAATAATGCATTTTTAAACCGTTTTCAAAATATATTCTTACATGTTCGTTGATTCCAGTTAATCGTTTGAGTTTTCAGTTAATTTACTTATTTTACTGTTTGTCTTTTTAAAATTTCGTATATAACCATACCAGCTCTAGAAGAATAATTAACAAGATTAGAGCTATATAAGAAAAGAAAAAGTCACATTAAATTAAACCTTTCAAATATACAATACTACTGAAGTATACTACTGAAGCATACTACTGAAGCATACTACTGAAGCATACTACTGAAGTATATTTGAATGGTTTCGTTTATTGTGACTTTTTCTTTTCTAATACCTAAGTACGCTATTGTACTTTTTTATTATTATATAAAGCTAGTTAACAATGTTAATTTCATCTTTCAAAAATTATAGAATTTAAATCAGTTAATCTTCATGTCGATATTAAGTTAAACACCAATTTACAATAAAGTAACAAAATAATGGTAAAATTATAGTAAAATTCAGAATACGTTTTGTTTGATTGATTTTACTTAAATAACATTATCAATTTATTTAGTTTATAGCAGTAAATACCATATAAAGGATGTGTATACCTTTTGGGTACTAATTCAAAAGTGCATATTTTCTAATTGATAAATGATTTTCTTACCTTTTAAACTAATTTAATGACAATAAATCTGGAAGAGCTGTGCTTTGTGGAACAAATTGTACCATAATATTGAAAAATAGTTTCATTATACAAATATGAAAGCAGCATAACTCCAAATCTATAAAGTTTTAACATTGCGTGAAATGTCCAAAATTCTAACCAAAAAACAGGAAATAATCGTACATTCCTACATAGCAAACAGAAATTGTATATTGTGACAAATTGTGCATAGGCTACTAACTAAATTATAAATATATAGAGTAATATAGAAATATAGTGAAAATTGATGGAATTTTTTTAATTGAGTTAAAATGAATTGTAAATAAATAATTTAAAAGAGTTCGAATACAATTTTATATATAAATAGGGCGACATTAAGCGTATTATTTTGTAGTAATACCACAAATATCAGATGTGCAAAAGGTGTTTAAAAAGCGATCAAATTATAGCTAGCGGGCTAGCAAAAGAAAAATGGCTGTCATAAAAATAATTGACATCGCATTTTAGAGTGTCACTTCTTGTAAGAGGTGGGATCAAATAATGTCTACCTAATATGAAAGTATTGAAACTGCATAGGATAATATTAATCATCATTTTGCTCTCATGATAATTATATTAATATTGTATTAAACCAATATATTTTCAGTAATATGTACATATTAAATATAAAAGTAGTTTGTAACAAATGAAACTGTCCAATTATATTTTATTCACTTCATTCTGCGTTCAACAAATTGCGTAACTAGGGGAAAATGTGTGTATGAAAGAGTATTTACGGATAATGTAACTAAACAAAAAATATTTTAAAAAAAGAGTTTTTATTGAATTACAACACGGGCCTTTTAATTAAGTATCTAATCACTTTTTAAGAGATGTAATTTTGAAATAATTTTGTACAAATATTATTACTTGACGAATGCTAAATCTTGCACAATATTCGCCGTTTGTTGATTATTTTAATTTGTTTTCTGTTTTTGTCATTCTGTTCAAATCCTCAAAATCACCACAAACAAAATAATAAGAACGAAGAACCAAAACTTATCAAACCGACTGTCAAATAAAAACAATAAAAACTCATTTTTTTATATTTTAAAGGAAAAACCCACATTTATTACTAAACTCTAGAAAGGTCAAACAAAAAGAATGAGTTATCATCAAACCACAAATATTATTTATAAAAAATATTTACGATCCAAACATAGATTGTACTTTATGAAAAAAAAGGCCTGGAGTGAAAAGATGGCAAGTCAAACATGTTGATTTAAATGAGTATGTTAAAAAGCAGAAGAAAAATTGGGGACAGGCCATATCATATAGAAAACAGGTGTAACAAATGACATTTGTAATAAAAAGGAAGAATAGATGACTAAACAATGGTGAGGGACAGTGGACCCTCAGCAGCAGTTTACCGGTTTATGTGCGCACAACCATCAATATTCCCATAGTTTAGCCACTAACAGTCAATACATTCTTTATTAGTATAATTTGTTATCTAATATAAGATCTACCAAGCGGATTTTATTAGTAGTTTACAGTTATAACAAATATTTCACCAATTTTAAAAAAAATTTTAATGAATAGATACTACTATTGAGTAATAAAATGCAAATATCAATATTTTATATATAACATAAATGTATCATTTCCCCATGAATTTATTCTCAGAACAAGCATTTTTGAAGTCATATATTATTTATTGACCAACATGTTTTTAATTTTTAATATAACGATGACGTAATATTGATATAAAATACATTTAAGTATGTTATTGTGGGCATTAGGGGGTTTCATAATTAGTATAATAAAAAATAAATAAGTTCGATAATTAAAACTTCAGTTATGTATATATACATATATATTTCGGATAACTTCCTTCAACCATATAAAATTAATAAAAGCATTTAAAAAAATGGACTCATATTTCAAATATGTGAAAATATTTAAAATTCAAACAAAATGATTATATATCAATTGTTGAAAAACTAGAATTTATCAACCTTAAAAATCAAAAGGTTATATTATAGATAAGTAGGTCGATAACTATAGATAGATATTATACATAAAATTGCCCAATGATATTTCTATACGAATTTAGAACATAAAGATATCCATCCACGATACCGATTAATTGTTGGCATATCATCATGGGTGTGGGTAGCTTCTTTAATGTGTCTGTCGGGGTGATCCTTAGCATATTCTAAAATTTGTGCAGTGAAAGGGACATTTGGTATGTGTTGGGTATTGTGACATTTATTGTATATATTATTATATAATGTATTGGCACTTTTTAGCAAAGACTTTTTTTAAATAATAATATAATTATATTATTTTAGTATAATATGATATAATAATTATAATTATAATAATAATAGTAAGTATAATATGGTTTAATAAAATATAATATGATATAATATAATTATATTTGAATGAAATTTCGCCCTTGATTAAAAGTACAGGTACTCTCTTTTCACAAGATGTAGTAGCATTATACCCTTCTATCCGATTAGAAGCCGCAATACGCTAAATTATTAACTTACTTAAAGATAACCCGTACACCATTTCTAAATATAGAATTATATAAAATTAAAATAAAATAAAATAAATATAGAATCGTCTAGCTCCCATAGTTGCTATGCTATCATATTTATACATGATATATATATCTTGAAAGTAAAGCGATGTCAACCGCTAAAAAGGTGCCAAAGGTTATCGACCTACTTATCTATATAGCCTATTGATTTTTAAGATTTATAAATTCTTATTTTTCCAACAATTGATATATAATCATTTTGTTTGAATTTAAAATATTCACAT
Organism: Coelogynopora nodosa; assembly: GCA_034780555.1. Lineage (NCBI taxonomy): Eukaryota > Metazoa > Platyhelminthes > Proseriata > Coelogynoporidae > Coelogynopora > Coelogynopora nodosa. The sequence continues at coordinate 1,476 of JAUZND010064017.1, read as the reverse complement.
ATTTTAAATATGAGTCTATAAATATATAATGCTTTTATTAATTTTATAGTATTCAAGGAAGGTATCCGAAATATTTATATAATTAAAGTTTTGACTATATCGAACTTATTTATTTTTTATTATATAAAATACAATTTATAACTTTTTCGTACACTCCTTGAAACAGGTACCAACTACTTCTAGCTTAATCCAACGAATATGTTGGTGTCACATTGGGGCCTCTCTCAAATTGAAAAGTTAAGCTATTAAATTGGAAAATAATGTAAATGTTAATTAAAATTTTTTAAATAAATACTACACAAATATATACAAGTATATATTAATAAATAACATAAACGAAATTAATAAAATAATAACAAAAAATACTAAAAAAAGTAAATACAAATACAAATACTAATAATATAATAAAAACACACAACAATTATTATTTTTTAAATACTAAAAAAGAAAATACTAATAATTATATTATATTATATTAAGTATTTAATGTCAGTATATGTTTAATTAAGCACTCAGAGACGTGATACCGATTCCTGATTCTGGAGCAGTGAGTAGTTTATAAAGCGCGCCCATTTCACCAATGGCTCTTCCAATTATGCCAAGAGTGGGATTCGAAATTGATTGAATAATTGAATAAAAATAATAAAAATAATTGAAATCATTCGGAAAGACCCTAGAGATTTTCAAGATTCTGAAAATGTTAAGCCTTTTAAATAAGATAAAACGTATTTAAATGATGTTTATAAGCACACTATTGAGAATCAAAACAGTAACTAAAATGTTGTAATTGAAATTGTTTCTATACACCCCAAATATATGAAACATTTAAAAGATTGAAATCCTTTGAAATAAGATAAAATTGAATTGACTTACTAGAAATGAAAGAGCTTCGTAGCTGAGTGAAAACGTATACCTAAAATAAACTGTAACTAATATCCAGGCATGTACAATACCATGAAACATATAATATGCATTTAAAAAAAATGATTAACCCTTCCCTGTGCTGGTTTTTTTTAAACAAAAAATTAATTCACGAAAGTCTTATGATATAAAAAATATTAGACCAAATTATGTGCAATAATAAATTGTATCATAACCATGAACAAAAGTATAATGTTTTTTTAAAAAGATATGATATATACACATTATAATTAACTGATTATGTGTAAATATATTAAATAGATTGGGAAATGACAAAAGCATACCAAATACCAATACATAACTAATATAAATAATATGATATTAGAAATGAATACCTATATATATTAATTTAATTTAATATAATATTTTATTTTTTTATTTTTACAATGTTATGCTTTCATTATTTTAATGGGTGTACTGACGGACGTAAATTTCTCTCTATCAATAAAAGAATAGTTTTAAAGTTCACTCCATTATAGGGGGGGGGCGGGGGGGGGGGGGGGGGGGGGGGGGGGGGGGGGGGGGGGGGGGGGGGGGGGGGGGGGGGGGGGGGGG
>JAUZND010064006.1:0-17822 GCA_034780555.1 Coelogynopora nodosa | reverse complement strand
TCAAAAGCTACTACAACATATTTCGAATTCCTTAACTCATCTAAAAGCAGCTTCTGGAAATGAGGGGCAATACCATACCTATACAGTGAGATATTGAGCTTTGCTCTTGCCCAACTTAAGACTTTGAGCTGTTGATGAATCATCATAGATATGTTTCGATATTTTTACTGCACTTTCCAATGACCGAAGTGAGTTACAAAAGACAACTGAATGTAGACACCATATAATTTCAGCTTCAACAATTTTACTGTTTATAACAAATATTTTACGTGGCTCTGCTGATACAAAAGAAGACGAGTTGGTGGTAGGTTTACTTGAGAAAGTAGCTGGTAGAGGTTCAGCTATCACACTTTGAAGTGTAGAACAGCTCTGGTTTATTTAAGAGGAAGATGTTGAGGGTGGATTCGAAATGAATGGAAGCATTGAATTTGTTCTAGCATTAGGGTACTCAATATATTTTTGTGTTTTTTAACAAGAGCATGACTTGTCAAGACATATACTCCCATTCTTCCCAAGGAAAATGTCTTCACATAGAGAACATTTCGCTTCCTTATTATTATCCGGAACAGCTTAAAGCCAATTAGAAAACCTTGTGTCACGCAGCCATGATATATTAAAATAAGTAGTACTATTTGCCATCTTATTTTTATAGCTATAATCCAAAAAAATACAACAATGTAGTTTTAAACAATATATTAGTTAGTTATGATCGTGAATATTATATAAGGTCAAAATAATAAACGGTAAATAAATGAATCAAAAGATATAATGTACAGGTTTGTAAGCAAATAAGTACTACCTAATGAGAGCTCAGCATGCCAGGGGCACCTAATTCCCTGCAACCAGTGGTTGTGCTTAGCACCAACCTAATGACATGACGTAGCCTATAAACCGGCGCGAAGAAATGTTTATGAAATTAAAGCCAAGAATGTAGCTAATAGAGATATCATTTTTTACTAAACTTTTTTTTTAATTCCGTGATAGCTGACTGAATTCCGAGATTTTTCAAGAGATTATTTTTTTAATGACTTTTCCGTGATTTTTCAAGATTTTATAAAAGATTTCACATTCTCTTTTATCGACTCAACTGATTCCAACTTCTCAGCTCTCTTCAGTTCCTTGCACTGTGTAATCGCCATCTTAGAATTTTTAGCTTCCAATGCCTTATCACAAACATCATCTATAATTAGTGTCTGAAGATATTTCACTTCAAATATTGATCTTCTTTTTTTGACCTCCAGGTTAGAAATATCAGTGGAGATGGCTCACAATATATACTTACACAACCAGACCGTTTAATGTCATGTACCAGCTATGGGTAATAAAAGTATGCTGGACATAAATAAGTTATAGAATATTGCGCGAAAAATAGTTTAAACTTTTTTTATTATAGCAAAAATATTTTTAAGGACCAATTTGTCCAAATAAAGGACTTTTGAGTACCTTATTGAAGACCAAGTCAAAAAAAGAACCCGTAGTTACACTGGTAAATTTACTGCCAAACTTTAGTATCAGCCGTAAAAACTTTTAAAATTAAAAGTTAATTATTTTTCTGTTTGAACTGATTCAGTAGCTAATGCACGAATTTTTTATATATTAAAACTAAATAAAAACCACAATTCTAAATTGACAACTATATAATAAATACATTTATAAAAAAATATATATATATACGACGAAAAAAGTATTCCTTAAGTCTATAAAGTATAAAATATAGAAACGTCCGTAAAGAAAAATATGTATCACATCACAAACGTGTCAATATCGCAATGTATAGAATCATAACACAATAAAGCATATATTTGCCATATTATAATATACTATCTAACATACAAATGATTTGACAGTTAAATAGAAAAGTATCAAAATTACTTACAGGATAATCGTTTCGGTTTTAGAATGCCTTTATCTGGTGTTTTAGTCACTTTCAATGTGCTCGGACTTGGAGTTAAAACAGTATCCTTCTTTCGAAAGGCTAAATAGGAATGAATATATACACAAATCAAATGTTGAACTAGCCGTACATCAGATCAGTAACTTTTAAACACGTAAACTCAAATTAAACGGATAATGTTTGCAATTCAATTCTAAAGTTACATGAAGGTATTCTGCTCGAGAAATAAAAACTAAAGCCGAAGAAAATAAACGGACCAATTATGATATTTTGAAATGTACATCGTATTCACAACGGTATAATTATATAAACATATTAAACAGTAAACACGACACTAAAAGCAAAACAAAAACTTTTTATATTTTCAGGTTTCATATGCATTTTACATAACTGTATTCCAGACATTTTAAAAACCATTTCCAGATTTTTGTGGATATATGACTTTCGTGTACATTGTAAGTATAATTGCTTCCAATAATTTATCAATTATAAATTGAACGAGTGTCTTACCTTCACATATAAACATCTAAAATTACACATCATAAGAGAAATATTCAGTTCAAAGTTAATGAAGTTTTTATTTTCTGCAAATAAAATTGAAAAAAATGGTATAGATTAATTGCTAAAAAGTCATATATCCACATTTTTAAAAAAGTCCCCTTTTCCTAGACTTTTCATTAAAAAATTTCATTTTGCTACACTTTTCCAGTCTGGAAAACATATTAAAAAAATTCAGACTTCGTATGAACCCAGTATTTAAATTATTTTACAAATTCCTTCATATTCATGTTTGTTCTGTAACGGTTGCACGTCCCAATAATGATTTAAGAAAGGGTTTTTAAGATAATTGGGTTTCGATTTAAAATATTCCACAAATCTCTACTGTCTCTTTACTGTCATATTTTAAACTTCGTGTATTGAACAAATGCAATGAGTGCATTATACTCTTTCATGATATTAGCATTCTTTTTTAAATCTTTAAATGCAACTTTCGATAAACTGATTAAGCTCGGTTTAATTCAAAACAGTTTTTGAGTATCAACTTATATAGACTAAAACAATCTTTTTTATATAGACTAAAAAAGGATTATAAAAATAAATAGCAACCAAAAATTTATCCAGAAACAAAACTTACGCTTCCTGTAGATCTTTCCAAACGAGACACGCTTCTTCAATGATAGCTCACTGTCGTCTAATACGCCACTCAGCATAGAATCGCTCTAAATTAAAACGAAGATTTTAGTATTTATTTTAAAAGGTGGTGAGAAAAAATTCACGGAGAACATGAAAAATTACAATTACCATTCAACTAACTAATCAATAGAAAACTTAATATACAATTGTTTCGTCGTAATTTGTTATATTTATAATTATGTGTGAAGTATACGCTGATAGGCACTGGATGAAGCATACAAAATGTGATATTACAGAATTAATGCAGAATGTATATTTATTTCATATTATTTCTCTTTGCAAAGGTAATTAAAAAATCCACATTCAATAGAATTTAAACATTGAAAACATAAGAAATCAAAACTGACAAGGCAAATAGATTTTCTAGTTTTGTTTAAGTTATCACTTAAAAAAATATATACCACAAAAATGTGTAAAGGCCTCCATTAAAATTAAACATCTTTTAAAATTCTATGGAACCATTGATTAGTGTGATCGTTTCCTAGGTAATTTTTCTATTCGGTACTAAGCTTTACATTATTTACTTGAATTTAAAAGTTTATAAAAACACTGCAATTAATTAGAATACAAATAATTTTATAATTTAACTTATCAGTCATAATATCCGACAATGTGCTAGTTTAATAATGTCGATAAATTCAACGTACCATCAGGGAGGGGCTCTTTAAAACAGGACTTTTGGCAAGTGGTGTTGAGTTCATGAGAGTTGCAGGGACGAGGATAACCTGTTTGGCTGCCGGGGAAGAATTTGATGGTGATCTGGAGTCTCGCTTTCTTTTCTTGGAATCGGAGGGGGATGGTGTCTGAAGAGAGGCGGTAAATGAAGTAAAGACTATATACATTATACTTAACATCCAGAAAGAAATGCTGATTTTCAATTAAATTAGTTATTTATATGCACCACTTATGATTTATTTATTATTATTTATTATTATTATTATTATGATATATTTATTATTTATTTACCACTTATTATTTAGAAAGCAGCTAATAGAAATACGTTAAAAAACAATGAATGTGACCAAGTGAATTTAAAGATTAGCAGGATATTAGCAGAAAATCAATATTGCACCATAACTCATATATTAAGAATTATATATTTTCAAATTTATTTTAATGTTAAAAAATTGACTTAAATATATTGATAAACATTCCTTAAAATAATATGCACAATAATAATAAGAAGAAGAATGGTACGAAGCCAGTATGCTAGTAAAGAATATCAATCTGTTTTAAACAAATGCTAACTATATACTGTAGAATAATAAAAATTATTAAGCAGAAATCATTAACATTAATAAATAATACCTTAAATACGTCACAATGAATATATTAAGGAACTTTTAAACGATATTTACGCATTGCATACAAAAGAAGTTTTAAAATACGAAATATTTTGCTCGGTGCAGTCATTTTATGATTTATTTCTAAAACTTTCATACATACATGTATTTCAATAAATCCTGTTTTTATTAAATACGATTAAATTTGAATTATAATTTTACAAATAAACCATAATATTTTTTTAGATATTTAATCAATATAAACTAAATACGATTTTTTTAAATTATTATAAAATTCTCATTACAGTAATATGGGATATCGTATTGATAATTAATTGCAACATAACTTCACATTATAGGTAATTTCATTCAAACCTTATGTAGTGAGTCACAAAATACATTTACTTTAAGATCTTCGATTATGCATAAAGGTTAAATACCCGTGTCAAGAGCTGTGTGGGCGGAACTATATAAATGATATAGTTATACGGTAATTATTGTATATTACTATATATTTTACTTTAGTTATAAATTACATAGTCGGGGAGGCGGGGGTCAGAGAGAGGGGGCTACAATATCTTTCAGCTCCCCCTAAATTCTGAATGCCTAAAGTAGGGGAGAGTGGCCGGTAGAATCCATGCTATACAAATTCAAAAAACACTGTTCACTAATAATGTGAATTGTAACAAAATGTGATCTGTACGGATCAAGCCCCCCTTCCTTTTCATTTATATATAATTAAATAGCCCTCTTTTTATAATTTAAACAAGTTGTAATTTTACATAATATTGACTTAACTAAAATTATTAACATATCAATTGTTTAAAAAAAACTAGGGGTACTCCCTAGTTTTTTTGTAACCGTTGATATTTTACAGTATATTTACAGCTCTTGAGAGCGTGATATTTAAAAGCTGAAAGCTTGATCAAAGATATTATTGTAATAAACTATGTTCTGTGACTCACTATATAGAATTGAATGAAATGACCTACTCAGTAAAGAATACAATTTGACAAACGGTGGTCTCAAAAACTTTTTTTTCGGTCAAACCATTTAATTTCTGTACCTTTAATCGGGTTCCCTGCGACCATGGTTTTAAAGCTAAGTCGTTGTAAAATAACTACACTCTTGGTTTTTCCCCTCATATCACTCTAAAAGTTTAATTATTGCAATAGCACTCAGACATACCGTAATAAATATTAATGATATTACATCATTTCAGCGCATTAACAAAATGTGATTATTTCGTCAAATAACGCATTTTTTCTAGGTTGGTTGGTCTATAATATGAAGAAATGACAAATCGTATTATACTACATACTTTTTTCAAACTGTTGTTCACAGAGACGGAATTCATCGTTGTTGTTGGCGATACAACTGCCTGTTTAACCAATTGGGATCCGGTGGTATTCAATGGCAAATTAGAGTTTCTGTTTTTCTTTTTTGTGCTGAAGGGAGACGGGGTCTAAGGGAAATAAGATACGATTGGTTAAGAACGAGTAAATTGTATACAGAAAAAGTAAACAGAACACTTTAATATATCTTTAGAATGACTCCAGGGCACAATTAAATACACACCTTTTTCGTTACAGCAAACCAGTCAATTAAAATCAATTAAAACATCAGCTTCCTCTTAAGTGGAAATCCAATTTAGGAACTTATAATTATAAACTTAACAAACAAGTTAACTTGGTCTTGCGCGTCGATTTTGTAATATTAGTTAGTTTTTCTTCTTCGTGTTATAGTCTTTCTGCAAATAATTTTATCAACAGTTTGTTGATTTTATTAAAAAATAGATCATCATTTTACTATATGATATCAGAGAAATGTACGAAATAACTTAAAAACAAGAGTAAGAAGATAAGCAGAAAAAACAGTCAGCGCAAATATTATTCTTAATGAACACTTACTGAAAAGTCTTCTTTGTGAAATAATAAAAAGTACAAAAATTGAATATATTATTAAAATATTTAAAACTAAATTAGTACAATATAGCATTAAGTAATACAACGAATCCTAAAAATCGATACGAATATACATTTGAAAAACAATAATATGGTTATTTTAAAATAAAAATACGAAATAATTAATAGTATACCTTTCCATTAGGACTCTTGGTCAATGAAGGTGAATTCAAATTGACAGTTGGTGTGAGAACTGATTGCTTGACAGCAGGTGAAGATTGAGTTGGTGACTTTGAGTTCCGTTTCCTTTTCTTGGAGTTGGATGGAGAGGGAGGCTAAGTGTGCAGAAAGAGAAGAGGATAAGAAATCAAAACTATCAGTAGTATAGGAAGGGTGGATTCTGGCACACCACTTGACCTTTGACCACCAAAACAAAAATTATTTTGAATTTTCACAGCGACAATTGTTTTACGATCCGGATCATTATGGATCATAAATACACCAAAATCTTCATTGTGTATATCTTTTTAGGGTAGTAACCTATGACAAGCAAAGTTGGTATGATGACTCACAAAAATAATATCAATATTTTTATACTACTTACTAATATTTAAAAGTAGTACATAACCTTAATTTAAATTAGTGTCTAATTACATTTAAATCTTATTACTTAATTATAAATAGTTTTTTAAATAGTTTTATAATTTTTTGAAAAATGACGTCATTGGCGAGTTTTTTTTAGCCTATAACTTTTGATTGATGTTTGTGCCTGAGAGGTGAAAGACTCAAACAATTGAAGATTTTGTTAATCTCAGAATACAACAATTATAAGCATACGCAGATGTGCATATACATTGCAAGTATTACTTTCCTACTCTGTCTACTGCTGTATAATTTTGTAATTATTATAATAAATGGCATTCTATCTCCGTAATCATGTGTGCTTCAATTATTTAAAATACGGGAATTTATAATTTGGTGAAAGTTCACTTATATGACCAATCGGAATTATTTAAGACAATATAAAAAACCATCTAAATTTAAAAAAATGTAAATGAACCATGTAGCAGACCATCGAAATTATTAGAAAACACACACATAATGATTAAATTTCATGATAGTTTAGTGAAAATTCACTTATATGACCCTTCGGAATCAATTAAGACAATATATAACAAAACAGGCGCTGTGTGAGAACATTTAGAATAGATAACTAATAATCAGACAAGATGATTAAAAAAATATACACTAAATACAACCAATTAGATAGTTGATAAACATAACGTACGTCTGTTACAGTTTCAATCATGAAGAATAATTGTCCTATATGTAAAAAGGCTATTGTTTGAATTCCTGCACACATACTGCGTGTACACAACGCACGAGAGCTTACTTCGATCAAGAATTTATTGTTACTGTCGACTCTACTACCAGTTAACGCAAAAGAGTTTTTACTACTACGGAAATATTCTTCAAGAAATGGATTACCTACAAAACTGAAGACAATTTCAACTAATTCTGGACAGATACCGACGAAACGAAATTCTCAAAGTTGCCCTACTGCATGGATATCAATCAATGCAAGATGTCGAACAAGAAATCAAACTCAAATCCATCAACGACGGACTAGGAATCCATACGGTCCGATGGAAAAATTTGGAAAAATTGCTTTAATGTTCCTTGAAATAGACAATAAAATTTAATTTATTGATCGCAGGCAACCAATATACACTCCATTTATGTAATAAACTATTTAGAAATATATGACTAGCTAATAATAATATGATATGTATGTGTACGCGTTGTCAAAAGTACCAACTTTTAATTGTTTACAATGGTATTATAGGTTATGTGCCTTTGATGTCACTAATTAAGGATTTTTAATATAATATTATCATGTTATTAATTAATTTAAGTAGTTTTTTTTATAATTCAAAACTTAACGAAGTACGATGATTTTCGTTAAATTTTAACATATTAAAAAGTAAGAAATTTTTATTAATGTAAATGTAAAATGACTATAATAAACAACTAAAGCTGTAGAACAAATAGTTGTTATATATTATTAGTAATATCCTAGATGACTTAAACCTGAACAAAAAAGTTCCATCACATTTTAAAGCTATTTTCATTATCATGTTACCACACCAAAAAATACATTTTAAAAGAAAATAATGTAGTTTATATAAAACCTTCACCATCTCCTTAGAGCTGTACCAATCCACCCACTTTATAAAAAAATTGTAATAAACAAGGGCACTTTTCTTCCCAAACCTAATTATACAAAAAATCAAGAGAAAAATCATGTCTGACATATTAAGTCGGTACAATATAGATTCTATTTAACTTGTTCAAATCTGATCCGGTTTCAAATACAGAAGTAAACAAATTGTATACACACTTCATTTTCACTGACTTTTCCCAGATTTTCCTTACCCCTTTTCAACTTCCCTGACCAGTGGCCACCCTATTAAATGGTATTTTGGTTTTCTTGTGTGTTACGCTAAACTAGCTAAACTTGTTATAATTATGTCATATCTTACTGTTTCTGCAATCTGTGAACTGTCTTGTTTGGTTTTAGGGGAGGTTTGATGTTTGATAGTTGGTGACAAAACTGGAGACGCGATTTTATTCTGCAATATGAAAAAGATAAACTATTGTTGTTTATACAAATTATATAACATGGGTAAAGTAGTAATATTGTAATAAGTATAATATATTAATGTAACTGTTCCACTCTGGAAAATATAACTAATGTAATACAGGGTTCCCACTCATTTACGCAAATCAAATTCCATGATTTAAAAATATTTTCCAGTTGAATTGCAAAGCTTTTTTACATTTTTCTCTGGCTCCTGCTCCCTTCACCAGACCAAGATCTCACCTTTTATATATAATAATTAAGAATTATTAAGAATTATTAAGTAAATAATACAACTAAACAAAAACTTTTTTTTATGTATATACCTGACAAAAACACAATCAAATAAATATTTTGTTTTATAACCGTAATAATTAAAGTATACTACTAATGTTAAGCGACAGTTGTGAAAATAATAATTATTTAATAGAACGAAAGTAGCTCTGATAATTATCAGTTTTAGTCAAACACTTTCTGGCTACAGAAAATATTCAAGATATTATTACCTGTATTTACCATAACATTATCTGAAAATCTACAGATAACGACGTCTATATTAATGAAATATAGACAGTTCACCTAAACAAATAATAGTTCTTTCATCTTATTTGATTGCTATTAACTACAACATTGTAATGGTTATGGTGACATTCTAAAATACATCTAGTAAAATCATTAAAGTATAAAGCCCTATAATGTAAATATTAAACATTTGAAAGAAAAAATAACTAAAATTGAATGCACAATTATTCAAATGTGTACACAAAAATTGTATATAAAATTAGTGTTTATGAGTATTATTTAAATGAATATTCCCGGTCGGTTGAAAATTATTAAATTACTAATAACATTAATTTATAATATTCAAGAAACGTAGCAAAAAAGTGTTAAATTTTTTGTCGTTGTTATTTTGTATGAGTAATTTATAAAAACATAATAAATAAAGACACAATGCCATCGGAAATAATAACACTAAAAAGATTCATATCTTACTTGGAATAGTAATACACGGGGCATTATAATGGTTTTACTGGATCATCATAAGATTTAGAAATATAAAATCATAATAGAACAGACCTATTAAAGTAACTTGTACTCAATTTTTTAATCAAATATCGATCAGACAACGAAACAAATGCTTAGCTAGAGAACAAATACAATTTTTTCTTGTCTATAATAATGCCAACGATAGGCTAGCCAGTCTCACCCTAATTGGTGTGATCAAGAGAGACAAGCTACAGACGTAGTATACTATGTTGTAGGCTAATAAGATCATTAATAGGGTAATATAGAGAAATGACTATATTTGCCATTATGGTTGATTAATTATATATGTTTAAACAATAATTACGATTATGAACGAATTTATTTAGAAAAATATAGAGAAGAGTAATTTTATCTTTATCAGCAAAAAAAGTCTAGAATTGTATTTCATTCAATCAATAAGCTAATGATCTAAATATTATTGTAGCATCACACTAAAATAACCAACCGCGTTAAAACCACTAGAACTACATGTATTAATTTGGTAATAATATTATAACTATATTAAACATGTTTAAGGTAACTGTCAGGGTCTTGTGAAAGATCCTTATTTCCTAGAAATAAAATTTTTAATCAGTCTCAAATTTTTTATACAAAAAGCAGGGTAGATTTGAATAGCTAAATTTTTCAATAACTATGGAACATAAAATCATATAATTATTTCAAATAAACTCAACATCTGTAAAATAATTGAAGTAAATATAATTACCTTAACGGGCTCTGACAATTGGTCTAATTCCATCGGTATAGCATCAGGAGCAATTTGATCCCCATTGTCATTTGCCTCATCAGTAATATCATTGAACTTTTCGTCTAGTACGTCATCTGGCAGGCCAAATCTATAAATTCCATAATATATTATGATATAAAATGTTGTTAAATAAGAGGTTATATGGTTATAAAACTATAATATTATTTAATCTAAAATTTATTACAGAAATGTACTGGATAAGTAATATTCAAATGTTGATCAGATAACAATAACCAAACCCATGACTTTTGAAAGAACAAACATTAACAATTAAAAGTATTGCAATACAAAATATTTTAGTCAATATCGTACAAATAATTACCTGAGAAACAGGGCCAATGTACAATTTAAAAACAAATGAATTTATGAGCTACTTCAAATGTAAGTTGTAAATATTATTAAATTTGAATGTATATTCTTTTAACAATTTTACCTTTTTGTATAAATTATTTAGAATATTTAATTAGAAAATAGAACTTGTTGAAAGTTGAAAAATAAGCATAACCATTTTACAATGTGTAAGTACTACCTCCATTGTGTATTGTATTAATAACAAGTATAATCAGGGTCATGAACAAGTGCGAATGGAACCCATGGAAAATACCTTTAATAGTACCCCCACTATTTTAAACCCGGATGTGGACGAATTGCAAAAATTATATATTTATTTCGTCTTCAAACTACGTGGAAATTCGCGGTTCAGCGGAAGATTTTGGTGTGACGATGATATTCTAAGTAAATAACTAAATAAAAAAATAATACACATTATAAATGTAATACAGCAATTCAGACAAAATAAGATTTCATTACACGTTTGTTTGGAAGTAGATATAACGGTTCTATGGTAACTTTCAGGTAATAGAAGCATAATTAAATGAATTTAGGATAGAAAAACTAATACAATTGCAATTTTGATACAAAAATTCAGATGGAAAGGGTAAAATTCAGAATAATTTGAGCAAAAGTGATAATAAATTGTAAAGCAAATCAGACAAATTCCATAAATATTAAAAATCCATTTCTTGAACATGTTAATATTCAATTATATTTGCCTGAAATTAAAAAATTCCATTATATAAAAAATACTTACCACAAAATCATTAAAAAATTTTAAAAAGTGATCGCCCAATTTTTTATACAAAATTGTCCAAAACCGTTATATCTATTTCCAAACAAACAGGTAATCCAAGTTTCATAAAAAAATACCCCAAAAAAGCTCACTCATACCTTCTTGCCATAGCGTAGAGAACCTTCCGATTGCCAGCGCGGATGTTCTTTGATTTCCCGATGGTAAATAGTTTCCTCCCGATCAGATGCACATTTACCTAGAATATGTATAATAGTAATATAAAACAAATAAATCTTAACCCCAGTGGCACCAAGCGTTTTTGAAAGCATATTTTAGTTGGAAAGAGGATATCTAATTGACCCACCAAATAAATTTTGTTTTAAATATAACAAAAAATGGTGCAGTTTATTAAAGGTAATTGTAAATACGTTAATAGTTTTATAACCAGGCGCTTAGTTAGGTGACTGTTTAGTGACATAGATGTGTTAATTCTAATGCATAAAATTTGGTTGAAATAACAAAATTAAAAAATAGATAAAAATATTTTTTAGCCTAGCTTTGTCTTGATCAATAATGAAATCATATTAGTTATCTGATCAGTAAACATGAAACAAGTTATTACATATTATATTAATCTTACGAGTCTCTAGTCGGAAAATCAAAACAGGTAAATTGTAATGGGCCAAATTAAATATTTTAAAACGTGTAACTAATAAAACTTAAAACCTAAAAAGAACATTACTGTCAATTAAAACTGATAGAATAATAAAAAACTATAATAAAAACTGTGTAAAAAATTTATATTTATTTATAATAATAGATTAACACTATAGTATTATGGCAACGAAACAAACTTAAAATATTTAAAATAAATTATCAAGACATAAATAATTGACAAAAACAATTGTAAAGCACAGATTACAAATTGCGTTAAAAATATAAATTAAATATACATCGAGGTAAGTGATGAAATTTGAATTGATGTACATGATCCTATTATGAAAATAATTTATTGAAAAAAATTATTCACGTAGAAAACATATGACCAATAGAACTTATTTATCGCTAAAAATGTGTTTGTGTATGAAATATTAATATAGTTAATAACTTAATATGTAATAAAAAATATTTTTAAAAAAGGATGGTACCGAATTATGAAAAAATGAAACTATTGTCATTGTAATCTTTTTAATTGAATCACAGATGAATTGAATATTCTAATTTCTGGTTTCCGGAATTCAACCCTATTGTGATATAATATATATAATAATAATATAATATAATCGACTTACAGAGGAAGGATCTGTGCTAAATCTATTCAATAAGCCATCAAATACGTCCTGTCGTATCCTTTTTGAATACACGCCATCACTACAATAACAAAAATATGCATAATGTATATATAGGCCCTAGTTATAGTCAATTCGTGTCTAAACTGGTCACTTACGTAGGTAGAAACTCCAGACACTTATAAAATGGTTCAACAAATCGGTCGAGAATATTGGCATCAACCTGGTCCGGTAATATAATGTAACAGAAAGTATATAATGTACATAGAATAATACAATTGTCATGTCTTTATTAAAAAGGTGGAAAGAAACAATAATATTGAATAAAAGTTATTAATTAACAACATAGCTACTTTCTAAAAATTATCTTAAAATTTATCCAGAAAATAAAATATACAAAACAAAAAATATATAATAATGCACACACGATTCAATTGTTTACAACGCTGTTCAATAGTAAAAGGAAAATCATTACTATACTATTAATGAAAGTCAATAAAGGAGAATAAAAATAATAAAATATAGATATTTTAAAAGAAACTCTAAACAAGCTTTGTCACTGAGATAAAATCGTGACAACATGATTTTGCTATTCTTATAATTTTTTTAATCTGTATAGTCATACCTACTAGAACTATACTTTTTAAAACATACAAGTTAAATGATAATTCACAATATATTCATTAATACATAACCTACTAAAATAATTAATAAAAATATGCTTCTCTAACACCTAGTTTAACCTACCTCTGCCTTTGTGAGTTCAGCAAGAATGAGATCAGCGAAGTGCATTTTCAGTCCAACGCTCTTCTCTATATTGGTATTTACAAGGTAGGCTTCAATCACAGTTATGAAGTTATCCAGCGAGGACCAGTTGTGTGCCTTTAAATCTTCCAAACATGCGGCAAAGAAATCTCGGACCAACTACAAGCATAGAAAAAGTATAACCCATTAGTTTGTTAAATATAGCAATTCTCTGAATAGAATGGACAAATAATTACAGCTTACATAAATATTTAATAATGAATTAATTTTTTATAATGTGGGATATCATTCAAAATGATAAAAACAAAATGGATAAAAACAGCGTCCCTTCAATTTATGTTACTATGTAAAAGAAAGTTCACCGTAAAATTAATCAAAGTAAAATACATGCGAGGTTAAGACTACCTTAACAACATAGAACGGTTTCAATATTTGTGCTAAATATTGCAAAACATCCATATATGGAAAGAAAAAATTGGTTAAGGATTGACAATATTTTATAATTCAATTAAAAATAGAAACAATAACACATTATAAATAATACTAAAAGTTAACAAAGGGCAAGGCTATATATGTTAAATATACACACCATCATAAACTTGTCAACTCTGTGGACATCTAAAGTGTCCCACTCTCGATTTTCCGTTTCAAATATGCACTTTACGAACTGTTGACGAACTTCAATTTCGGGAATTAAGCCAATAATGGTACACAATTTTCCAACAACTTCTTCCTGAAGGTATAAAGAAAATTAGTAACGTAGTTATAAAATAGTACAATTTCTTTAGTGTGTGTTGTCACTCTCCATAAAATAAAAATCCGAACAGGAATAAAATTATAATTATAGTGGAGAAGTACATGTAACTAATATATAAGAGAACTATATTGGAAAGTTTCTCAAAAATAAAATGCTATTAATACTACTCTAGGTACATCAGTGAATCAATACTATCTGAGCAGCCCAGAACATAATTAGATGTACACACCGGACAATCAATTGTCAATATTTGATTAGTAAAAAATATTGTCTGGTAAATAATATATTCAAATTTATCAAAAAGTAACTAACCCATTATTATGCCTTACCCATAGTTAATTGTTTCATTAATTGATAATATCTCATTTTAATAAACACTATGAACTACATATTAGAAAATGAATTTGCATGAAGAAGTACAAGATAATGTTCAATAAAAACCATAGATTTATACTAATCACAATATGAATCTTTTAATTTGTCATATACTTCAATAAAAAAACTTGTTTAAGACTATCTATAATTCAGCTCAGAATTAATTAAACAATAATTAAAATATAAATAGCAACTTGCATGTAGTATCATTTTGTCCTGCATCCAAAGCCAGTAATGAAGACCTTTACATATTGCAATAAGTTCGCTCCATGAAATATGTTCTAAAATTAAAGAAAAACCATGTTTTGTATTGTCATAATATATATATGTAGTATGAAATCAAAACAATAAAATTTAGAATTGGAGATTTTCAACAGAGGTTTATATATCTTATGACATAGAAAACAAAATTTGTGTGTCATTTCAATAAAAATTATGTATACACATTATGTATACACATTATACATATGAAATATGACAAAGTAGTGAACTATGTTTGGAATATTTAACCTACTATTGTTATATAATCAGAATGTACCATAAAGCCATTTTAGCAAACAAAAATAAAACAAATAATATTATTATTAAAAATCAATTATATCTTATTAATTTATTTAAAGAAATAATTTTCCTATATTCTATCAACTACATCTGATATTTTTAATTAAAGCTGCTTTTCAAATTAAGATAATGCAACAGTTCAGAGATGATTATTGTTTTAGTTATTAAAATATATTTACTGAATTATATATATGATTTTTAATGATTGTTTATTAAGAAATATTAAAAATTACATGACTTATCCAGTCACATCAAATAAAGTCACCCACAAAATAGAGCAAAATTTTTTTTTTAAATTTTAATCACACCTAACCTTAATACATAATCATGTATCACATTATAAAAAATCTACTTCTGAAGGATTGAGTCATTACACAGATTAATTATTTATTATGAGTATATATTCATGTATATTTTAATACATAAAATAGCCATCTAAAAATTTAGATATGTTAATGTTTTCAAACATTTCAGAATGCCTAGTGTACTTTTTTTAAAGTTTAGCCTATAGGACATTTTGACTTATAATTTATATACTGGGTAAATTTTGACTGTATCATTATAATAAAAAAATATTCACCTGTGTCAAACTGCTTGTCATTACATTTTATTATTAATTATTATGCAGTAAAACAAAAATGTTATTTATTTATATTGCACCAAAAAATAATTGTAAAATTAAACAAAATATTTTAAATTAGCATTATATGTTTATAATTAAGTACATATATGTATAAAATTTATATATATATATATATATATACATAGTAATGAAATAAAACAAAGTATAATATTTGTAGTGATAAACTACTTTTAAATGCACATCTAACTAATAACAAAAAAGTATATTTTTATGACATATATATAAATTAATAGTATTTTATTTATTATAGTTTATTGAAAATAGCATTTCTAAAGGTGAGCTAAGGGGCAGTGAAGTCCAGGATTGGAGAGCACAACAATCCTTTCCTACTAATTATTGATAAGGCCTAATGTAGGAAATATGCTACTTTAAAAGTAAAAGCTTATTGTTATATAATATTAAACGTTATAATATAGTAGTACTGCTAAATTACATTAAATAAACCAAAATAAATATGAAAATACTGTTATATTATATTTATAATAATAATATACATTGTTATTATTGTAAGTTATACCTAATGAATAAAATACTATGTTGTTTTCATGAGCTAAAATATGTAGCTATTATGTATATATATAACCTAGGCGGACACATAGCCTAGACATTATTTTTCCGTCTAGGCGGAGATATAACACCTTCGTTATATTATATAATATACTCACTTTCAGTGGTTCCAACACCTTTTGCGGTGGATAACAGTTTTACAACTATTTTGAAAGCTTTATTTCTTAATTTTGCTTCACTAGACGCAAACAATTTTGCTAATTTGGGCAATTTTGATCCTTTAAGCGATTCCGCTATAGTTTTAACCACCACATTTGTAGACATTTCGGTTAAAAGTAAACGTGTAGTTTTAAATTCCGCATACCTTGAATTTATATAACTATTTTAAACAATATTATAATAAATTAATATTTTTAACATACGAATGGGGCATTCACAAATAACTGAATATTAATCTGATAAATATTCAGTTATTATGTTAGGCTCATCTGAAGTTTTATTGATTATTGACTTAGTGTTAACGTAATCGGATTTCTGTATCAGATTAATTGGTAATCATTGTCTACTTACTTGATATATGTTGTGTATTTAGCTGCTTCTTATGTATTTTACTATTTGTAACTGCAGTGACATTGACTTGTTTAAGAATAAGTGTGTTCTCATCCTTTAATACAGTGTTTACTTGAAATGAGAAGTTATTCTTTAATAATGTTTCGCAAAATAGAGGTATTTCAAAGACCCCCACCCCCTTATTCCTCTCCATTACGCATCGTTACGCAACAGCAAACCCCACTGCATGTTAGTAGCGTTACGCGCAGGCAGACACTACCTTATACTCTGTAAGGAAAATATTTATTAATTTTAACCTTAATACTATGTTTATTTGTAAGAAATAATACTTTGTGGAAATTGGTACATTTCATTCTTAATTATCCAAAACAAACTTATTCATCATCTTCCTTTTTTACATACGTTTAACATATTTACATATTACTACCTTTAATAATTGTAATATTTGTTTATATGAATGAAAAGATAAAAAGGTGTACAGGTTATAAAAAAACCTAATTTCGATTACTAAGACTTGTGTTCTCAATTCATATTAAATTAGCTATCTTAGTTCAATCTGTTTGATAGACATTACA
>JAUZND010063995.1:0-17825 GCA_034780555.1 Coelogynopora nodosa | reverse complement strand
TAGCTATTGGAACTCTTTTTTTGTTTTATTCAAAGGGTCATAAAAATACGCAATTAATTATAGATCACCCTATATATCTATGCAAATATACTCATTCATCTCACAACAAATTATATGTCATGCATGTAAAACGAAGTGGCCCTATATGTTCTTGTGATACAGTTTGGTCTCATAGAGGTAAATTATTGCGCGTTAGACTTTAACGTTATAAATATAATTCAATATGGTTGGCCTAATGTGATTAGACGAAGACATCAGGGCAGAATCCTTATTGTTATTGCAAACAGAGTAAATATAACACTAACGTTCAGCTACCTGTCTAATTTTATTGATTTAAAAATATATATTTTTGCATTATAATCATCTTTATGTATATAACCATATATATAGAACCATAAAACCTCATTTGTAGAAAATGTGAAGGTAAAAGAAATTACATTGGTGTATATAGTTCCCCATTATTTAAACTTAATTTTTCTGTTTGAATTTTTGGTTTAAATTATTTGAATTTTTTCAATGAAATTTTTGACAATTTTAAACATTTATGTTTTTATAAAATATATATATATAAATGGTGCCCCGTGTTCTAGATAGTTACGAGCAGCGGGATCACACGTTTTAATAATAATAGATATGTAATCTAGTTTTAATAGTTCTGAAATATTCTGTGAATCCCTGTTATGACTTAAATCTGGAGTAAAAGTTCGTATTTATGTTGGCAATTAACAAAGTAGGTAAGATACAATTAACAAATAATGGTAACTTAAAGGACGTCAAATGTTTAAAAAAATTATTCTAATATATATTTTGTATACAATGTTATAATCAAATGTAATAAGTGTATGTAAGTGTAAACATTTTAAAAAGTTTACAAGTTTCTTGTTTAATAATAATATATAAAAAAAAAATTATTAGCAAAAGTTAGATAATTACATAAAATTAGCCAAAACTTATTTCATTTGTATATTTCAGAATTCTATTAAATCTATACTTATATCAACAATGTTTATTGACCTAGAAAAATCCCGTTCATTTGTTTATTTTTAGTTACTTTGAACATGTAACCTCAATGTAATTTATCTTGTTTGTTTATCTTAGTTATACTTTTGCTTTGACGACATTGAGAAATAGGTCAAATTTTTTCTGGATTTTAGTCACAACATTATTGCAAAACAAAATATGTAATATGTACAACAGGATCAGTAGAGACAGAGAACGTTTACGCTTATTGTGTATATATTGTATATATATTGTGTATACATATACACTAAGAAAATATATTAAACTAGTAACCCATTTTATAAACAATACACACATTATGCTATAACACATTGATAAAACTTTTTATAGACAGTTCAGTATTACATCGATGTTATAATTTTCTTATTATATATTTAAACATACAAAAGAGTTGCTGCATTATTATAGTAATATATTTTGATAGAATGTTATTTATTTTAATTACACATAATTAAAAATAAATATTTATAAAGTCCTAGTTGAGATTACAGATGAATACTATAGTTAACATGATCATATTATAATTCATAATTTTATATAGATCGTAAAAATTGTTTAATTAATGTATACTATTCATATCCAAGCCAAAAAGTAATTCGCACGACTTATACTGATTGGGTATTTAAAACACGTTTAATCTAGATTTTTAATATATGGAATCTTTAGTAATACCAACGGTAGGTACTATTGAATATTTCAACTTTTTCAATTAAATCTTATCATGTGAAATTTGAGAAAAATAGTTATACCCTTGTAACCCCCCACCCCACTAATTATAATTACCTCGTATAGTATATTTATATAGAGTTCGCTTCAGAGAGAAAAAGAGGGAAAAGAAGCTAGTCTGATATTTACATATTATATATATGCGGTGCAGTTCGGATTTTCACTTTATTGTTATATAGAGTTATTCCGCGTAACTTATACATTATTTCAATTTAGCCACATGGGTAAACAGTTCCGGTGTCGCAGGGTAAACACGGTTAGGTTTTCTTTTCTGAATCTCACATAGCAAAACAGGAACAATGGACGGTGTCAAATTCAGGTGCAATAATATGGTCGGTCGTTTTGGAATAGTCGAGCAGTCGCAAAAGTAAATACTTACTGGTTTCTGTGTCAATTGTTGTTATGTTGTTCTGGGGAAAGCATGCATGGTAGCAAGTTATATTGAATTCGTGTATTGAGTTGTATTCTGTGGATTCAAGGAATGTATTTATTTTGAGATAGAATCAATTTATTAATAATATGTTACATAGAAACTGCGTAAATGCGTTATTTTAAAGAGAATATCATAAATTTTTTACATGAAATGAGGAAGGTTGTCATATTATATCGTAACTATAGTATAATTTGTTGACCACAATCTTCAAATTACTTATAATGAGACCAATAATATGTAACCAATTTCCTGTATATTATACATAAAATAATGTCAAATTATTCCGAAATTATAATAAAAGATAGCCCGCATGCATGCGCTTTAAAATTAGTGTTTAATTGCACACGTTTATTGAGTAAGAAAAAAGCAATGTGAACTATACTTTCATCTTGACGAAATGGATCCGTTTTTAAGAAAATCACGTGCGGGCGCGGATCCATAAAATTGTTAGGAGGGGAGGGAGGGTGGCAAAAAATTTGTATAAGTCGAATTTTTGATACCTATCTCGAAACTACTAAATACAACAAAAATACATTATTATCAAGGGTGGAAGCAGGAAATAAATGCTGTGAGGCACTTTTAGAGTAGAAGGATATTATTATTTTAATTTGCGAATTTGTGGAGGACATTATTATTATTATTATTATTATTAGACAATTTAGACACAAAATCTGTACAAAGTACAATCTAAGTGTACAAAGAAATAAAAGTAAGCACAAGCTGAGTGGAACAAAAATACAAAAGAACAATGAGTTATGGGTAATAACGATTAAAAAAGTAAAATTTAAGGGAACGTTTGAATGCAACAAACTCCCGGATAATACGAATGTTAGTATTAGACATGTACATATTTGTTATTTTTTAGATACTCTTTTGCGTCATTCTTGGGTGGGGGAGGGGGGGCGTATTTCCCCAGCCCACCCTCCTGGATCCGCGCCTGAGGAGTAAATAATAATAACTGATAAAACCATTAAAAAAGATTATTGATTTATTGACTGAAATTCACAACATATCTAATCATATAATTTAATAGTATTGTATTGTAAAATATGGAAAATTAAAAATATATATTTAGCCCGCGTATATATAGTCCGGCTGTAAATCCAATGTATTAAATGGAAAGGAGAATAATGTTTCATAAGCATAAAGTTTCATAATGTGGTTGGTCCAGGAATTTTGACAGATTTTTATTACTATAATATATTTTGAAAAATGTAATGATTGAATTATGGTCATTGTAGTTGGAGATATTATACTATATATACACCATAGATATGAACAAACAATCCATATTTATGCTATATAGTATGTATATGATTAATCAAGACCGTGAGGTTCAACACATTTTGTTACTCCTCAAAATATAGACGCCTCACTTACTCGATAAAAAATGTTTTGGAGACGGACAGAAGAGTTTCTGTGAACTGATTCTGTAAACTGATTCCAAAATTCGGTTTGAAATGCCGTTCACAAAGGAAGGTATTTGATGAGCTCAACCTGCATTCGTACAATAAAACACGTTCCCATGGTTAGAATGTTTAAGTGTATTTGTTTATTTAATTTATTAATAATTTTAAGTTTATTTAATTTATTAATAATTTTAAGTTTATTTAATTTATTTGTTTATTGTATAAATGTATTGCATATTTCGGAAATATACAGTAAAGGGCAACCATTTATAATTGAAAATCAAATCTTACTTTATTAATAAACAATCCGTTTTAAACAAAAGCGTTTAATTGACTTTAATTGTCGTTTTTTGAGAAATATTTATTAAAAAAGTTACTAAGCAGCCACCCAAATGTTGCGAACATGAAAAAGTTATAAATGTAAATATAAAAAGACATAAAAGGTGCATTGTTCTCATTCCCAGCAATTTTCATAATTCGAATAGTTAGTATTCGTAAAAGTCTTTTTCTGTACATAAAAAGTGTAAAATAATGCATATATTGTTAATAATTCTAAAAACAACAATTCAATTAATTGCATGTCAGCATAGCAGAAACATATCAGAGAGAAATCCTATTGTGCAAGTATATAAACATATTCAGCTATTGAATTTATTGAAAATAATTTATTCTCACAATAAAATACAGTTTGTATTAATGAATATGGAAAAGAGCAAATAAACACAACAGTATACCCTATAATAAGTAACCAATTGTTATGAATTAAATCCATGTATCTTACCATATTTTAATGACCCAATTCATTTTTATTAACACGATCAAATCACAACAAAATACTATACAGTCACCTTTGTCAGACTTCATCAACAGGACTATTTAAATGTTCAATTTTTTAATCATTATATTCTTACTCACACTAATAACCATAAGACCATCAAATAACATTTTTCAGACATCAACAATTTCAATGATATGATTTTTTAAATCTATATCACGACATATGGGCACTAATTTAACAGCATCGCCAACCGTAAATCGGAAAAGTGTGTACCTAAAAAGTATTATTTTTTATAGTGTTATTATATAAATAAAATTGTGATTGTCTAAAAATTAATTTTCAGAAAAGTGGGCTCATCTTAAATAAATGTAATTCATTTAAAAATTGCTTTATTTAAGAAATAAAATTTCAATTTGAAAAGTGCATTATTAAATTATATTAAATTAATTTAATTTTGAAAATGTAAATTTTTGAATGCGCGAATTTATTCACAATTTTAAATAAATTCCTGGACATTATAATACATTTTGTATAACTTAGTTTGTTGTGATTTTTTTATGATTTAAACACGCAGAATCAAAATAAATTGCAATAAGTAGAGACAATATAACTGAGTTACACCTATTAAAAAACTAATGACAGTTTAAAAATTTCTAAATGTATTGGACAGCATTTATATTTAAAAATGTATGCACGTAGGTATTACATATATTAAAAAATATATTTTAAAAATGTACTAAAAATAAATAAATTATTAAACTTATTATTTGCATATTATTATATCAGTAAACTGGTTGAATGTTGTATTCGGTGATTATTCGATTTTGTTGAAAATGTGAAATTATAGTAAATTATTAAAAAATGCAGAAAATGCATGCAGCACAAACTGCAGTCCAATACTATCCTTAGCGCATATTATTAGTTAAACAATGCTAATTTTTTGTGTGCGTAAATAAATGAATTAACTTTTAACTAATATTAACCTATTCAATTGTCTGTTTTCAACGCATAATAAAGCGACTATGAATTAAAATATATATAGGTAAAGAACTGATTAGATGTGACTGATTGAATTTGGCTGAAATTATATATCTTTCGCGCCTACGCACACAAATTGCACCTGTATATCTATTAAGAAACAATTTATCGAAAAGACAATAGATAGTCTAGTGATATATTCAACATAAAAGGGGTTTTTAAACTCCCAAACATCAGGCTCTACTGTCATAGACAATAATATTCCTCGCTGCAATGGGGGATTTTGGCTTCAATATTTCTCATAATTGTGCCAGATTTAATAGGCTTGCTTTTCATTTATATAATTTTAATAACTCTTTTATTTTCACTACGTACTTCTTCTATATGCTGTTCCCTCTTCAATACCTTACAATCTGAGCTTAAAAGAAAGCCGCTTTTGTTAAACATTACCTAAAAGCACGACTTATACTAACTAAAGTTTAATATTGCATTTCTACACTATACATGACTTCTGTGTTCTCTTTGCTACATGTATTCCCCATTATTGTTTTTAATTTATAAATCTATATAATAAGCATATGTATATTATAAATATATTTCATATTTTTATTAATATCTACAAATATTTAGTTATACTGTTTACTACGTATGATGCTCATTTATATATTTTACTTGCTCCTTTTGGTTTGTGACTGCGATCGCAGTGGTTGATTGAAAACATCCGGTTTCTATTCCATTTGTCATTGTTAATATGGTATGTTGAATATTAAATATACAATGAAAATATTTTTCTATTGTTTATGATTATTTAGGAAAAGAAATATTTGTTAAAATATCATTTTTATTAATATGACCCTTCAGCTAACAATATATTTTTTAATGACTTGTAATATTTTTATAATAATACTATTAAATTAAATGGTGTTAATGACAAAAAATAATATAAAAAATATCCATTATGTTAAAAGGTGACTTTTGGAACCATGGGAAACTCTAGAAAATTAAATAATGTCACTATATGTTTAACATGACAAGTCATAATGGAGTAAATAAATAAATTTCATTTCCATTTTAGCTTTAAATATTCGAGCTTATAAGATATAAGTATTTCTTTTTATTTGCTTTTAGTTTAAAATATATAATACATATCTTTGAATCATATCAGAAACATATCTCGGTCAAGGTCATCAAGGGATCGACGCTAGCCTAACTAAACTAGATTAACACACACATCCTTAAAACATTATAAATACTCAATCCTCATTTCGTTATCTGACTAATATACAAAACGTCATTTGCTTATTCGCAAATAGAGGTGATAAATCACATTTAACATCTATTTTCGAAATTGATGGAGTATAACTGTTGGAAAAGCTTATATTGTATTAAATGTATGAACTGTAAAAACAGTTTAATTTTTTGTTTTATATGTACAAATCAAAATCAGATGCTATTTAAGAATAATCTACTGGTTAACTTGGCGACATAAATGTTGAACTCTGTTATCTTATTTAATTTTTTCATGCACCCTGATAAAATATACAACTAAAATATTACAAAGAGACAGTCCCAATAATTCTGTTCTACATATTTTATTCAGATTTACTAAACGAAGGGTATATCATCCTTCTTAATCACAAAGTACTAAACAATGCCAAATAATGTGTAGCTTCAAATATGTTATTATCCAGATATAAAATGTTGTGAACAAATAATTGATAGACACGAGGACTATACCTGATGTTCACGTAGTCCTCTTATAGACGTAGAAGTGTACATACATCTAGGTATCCGAAGAAAAATATATAGAATGTAAGAAAGTATAATAGCAGTAATTTGTTCATATGATGATTTTCTTTCATGGAAAGAGTATAGAAACTTCTTCATATACCAACCTGACTGGATAATTAAGCAAAGAAAATTTTCAGACACATTTTCTTAAAAGATATGGATAAATGTCCTGCTTGTCTATGGAGACATATTATACATTATTATATTATGCTTCAAAGGCATTGAGCATAACAATTTATATTGGGGAATAAAAGTCATAAGACAAAGATAAATAAAAATATAAGATAAAAGGTTTCTTTCAACAAAAAAGACTTTCCTTGTTATTCGTTTTCCATTATGCTATTTCATAGAAATATTGTTATAAATTATTTTCTTTGTAAAAATTCTTCTGGCATATACCCACGTTATATTACAATTCATTTAGTTTTTAGTATAAATAAAACTATTCGGCTGTATAAATTGTAACCCACTACCAATTATAACAATATTGGAATTTCCATTATAAGATTTCCATTAATATTCAAGTTAAACTGTCCACTCCTATTACATTTTAACGAATTGAGAAATCTACATACGTAAATGTAAAATTATGAAATGCTCAATATAAAATATATCCTAGAAATTGTGGCCAGCTTTGTCACTGCAAAAGTTAATGTTTCACTTTTCAAAAGTATAAATATTTTTATAATATGGCACATCATTAAATTTATTGTAGTAACAAATAATTTTAGTTAAGTAATGTAAACAAAATATTTTTGAGAAAATATTCTATGGTACAAAGTAAATGTGAAACACTTATTCATATTGTGCACGTTCATATTGTCCTGTTCAATAACAAAACATATTATGTATTAGGGGAATATCCTTTAGGCAAAATATGTCAATTAATACTACAAAAATGGGACTTCCGTAGCATTAGTGTTGAATATACAAAGTTTGGAGTTGACTCAGAAGACACACTTTTCAAATAAAAAAACCTTATATTTCAAAGCTCCTCTCCATGCATAGGCGTAGGCGAATAGAGATTAAAACTTGTAATTAAATATACTGCATTCACCTACCTTTGTAAAAGTCAATTAATGTTTTTATTCCACGGAATATGTTACAACCAGTAAAGTTTTTTTTATTTATTTTTATTTTAGGGCATTATGAAAAGCATTAATTATTTTACAGTGATGCTTAAAGCAGAGCAAAATATCATTCATTCTTGAAAATGTATTAAAGTCACTCAAAATGTTTAACACATTCACTTATCATGTTTCATAAATTTACTCAACTTGTTTTATAAATTAATTTAGTATTTAAAATAGAATAGAAAATTAGTGTTTACATCTTTACATCATTTACCTAGACAAAGAAAATATATATTGTTTCGCTCAAAATATTGATTTTGTCATCAAAATATCAACAAAGAAACAAATGTCATGACGTCATAAAATGCCTTCATGATGTCATAAAATTCCATTGAAAATATATGAAAAAATATGTGAACCGGGAGGGCAGGGGTGGGGGTGGTTCGGGGGTGGGGGGTGGGGGGTTAGGTGGTGTGGGTATACACCCTCCCACAAAGACTTTAAAGGATTAATGTTTTGAAAATATATCAACGGTACATTCTAATAAAAGGAGGCAAACCTTGAAGATATTGTACAGATTTTAAATTCCATTGCACAAGTAAATATGTTGGACATTGGAACTTTTGAATTTAAATGAATATTGAAATTAATGAAGTATGAGCATTATTTTTAAAGTTGAAAAATATTAAATGTTCTTAAAAGAGAAAACAATATACTTACCAATGTATGGAATATTAACAAAATGTATTAATATAATATTTTTTATAGTTTATTTAGTATTATATGATATACTAATGTGGGAAAAAAATTTAAGCAAATCAATTGGCAATATTGTATAAAAAAGTCTGCGTAGCCAATAGTTTACAAAATGATATTTGTTAGCTCAATAATATGATCAATTTTTCTGTTGATAAAAAAGGGGAAATTTATTTGCTGATAAAAAAAATACTATTTGATGGCTTCTCTATTCAGTGCAAAAATCAAAATTAAATTGTCATCTCGTTACAAAGTGCATGAATTAAAAAAAATACAAATACTATGAAAAATAATGTTACCTGTTGTTATTATTAATGTTTATATAAAATTCAGAGATTTGATAGTTATTCCATACACTAATGCAATTTATCATTATTTTGGGAATTATTCAAAATCTCTATTTTGCTGTTTGCTATTTCAACGCATTTTTCAATTCGAAAAAAATTCTTACTATACGCCGATACTAAATGTCGTTTAATATAAGTACAGATGTTTCCAGGCACGGAATACTCTTATATGTATAAAGAAATTAACTCGGTTAAGCAAAGAAAAATACTGGAATTTTATCAATGTTCACGTCATATAATCTAAATGCCATAATCTTTGTTAAATATTTAAATTATTTTTCAAAATGAAAACAAAATATAAAAAGTAAAAAATAATTATTTTTAACTTTTAGATTTTTACAATTGACATTTATGCTGTTGAGCAAAAAATAATGTTAGTATACTTTATGTTTCTATAGTATTCCATATTATGTAGGCCACTAAAGTACATCTTAATATCTCATATCTAAATCATATTTCTATTTAGAAATCAATGAAGTTTTGCTTATGAAAAATTCAATCACCACCTAACATGTATCTTTTTGAATTTAATAAATTATACCTTTTCGTTAATTTTATAATTGTGTTTCATAATTATGTATATATATATATAATTTGCTATTGTGTATACATCTTTATTATTTGATTTGTTTAAGTAAGTTATGTACAATTTTCAAGGTTAATTTTATATTTTTTATAAAAATGTAAAATGAATTTAAAAACATAATCCGTGACTAATTTTTTATCGTCATGTACGTTGGACTTTTTCGTTCTTTTTTAATTTGAGAAAATCAATCAAATAAACAAAATTAAATCAGTGTATTTGGTATATCATATAAAAACGTAATTCTATTGTAACAATATAATGAATTTACATTAATAATTTTAATCACGAGTTTTTTTAACTTTAAGTCATGTTTGTGGATAACATTTTGACTTATTGTAATTTAGAAATTTGGATAAACAATCAATATCGATCTATATGTTCTTAATATTTATGAAGTGCAAGTAACCTATTCAATACATTAATTGTAAAAACAGTTTTATTAAATAGATGTTTTAATCTTACTAAACGTATGGATACTACAGGTGTCCAACAGGTGTCCCTCAAAGGTGTGCATTACAGGTGTGTTGACGCACAATTACAGGTGTATACATTTCTCTTCTTCTAATTTAAGTTTATTTCGATGAACTATCGAAGTGTTCTAATATTTCGGTTTTCTTTGTGGGTAGAATTCTACCTCAAGCAACTTTTAAAATGCAATATCTCAGAAAATAATATACATGCTGTTGCTATGACCTCCTTTGTCTTTGATCATCTTTAGTTCAATAAGAAGAATACAGCCGGTGAAACTTTTCGATTGTGTCTAATTTCCGTTCAAGTTCAATTGATATAGATTAGTGGAATTAGTAGAATTATACTCCAGCAGAATTATGTTATTTTAAAATGTATTTATGTGGATAAAACTATGCATTTATGTAAACAATATGTTTATATAAACAAATATATTATTTATCTATCTATCTATATATACATATATACATATTAAAACTTTGGTCACTAGCCAACGGCACCAGTAAATGGTGCTCCAAGAGCAGAGGAACCAGGTCAGGACGCTGTTTATTTTGCCTTAATTGTGTTTCGCGGTTTGTTGCTACTTTATTTGCCTGTTTTTACTGAGCACCATGAGGCTAATATATATATATAAGAGCTTCCCAATAACTTCTTCTAATAGTTCAGCGCTAGCGCCAGCATTTTATGGTGTGCCAGAATCCACCCTTCCTATACTACTGGAGGAAACATTCCAATTGTCCGACAGATACAAAATGGAACTATTTATTAATTCACTGTTTTTATATCATAGCTATATAGAATTCCGATAGCCAATATAATTATCCAACATAATTGTGTTTGTCCGACAAGTGTATTACTTCTTTTTTTAGGGGAGGGCCGCTAAGGGGCAGCTGACCCTTCTGATTCCCCGCCAGCTGTATAACTGTAGTTATAACGTATTCTACTAAAATCAAGTAAACTTTTACGTTTATCGTAAGAACATAAACAAATGATAAACTTAAAACCAAAGTTTGCATAATTTTTTATATTTTTTGGTTTTACCAAGAGCTGATAAACTTTGATATTACTATTCTGACTGACTTTACAATAATAACTCAATTCCTTCTATCCCTATATGGAGATATAATAAAAATTCTTGATTTAAATAATTAGTGTCTTTTGTTGAAAATATATACGTGGGCAACAGCAAGAAGTCAAAAGTCAATATACATATTTTAACTTTTGAAACCTTTATAATTATCTTAACAATTGTTAATTGATTTTTTTTAAAGATCTACATTTTTTAATATTTCCAGCGCGGGAGAGCGCCACTCTTCTTTAGAGAATTGAAGTTATAAATAACAAATGTAAATATACAGAATGCCGGGCTATATGGGATTGTACGGAAAATTGTGGGAAAATATTATGTTTCATTTTAAAGCACAAAATTTTGTCGAGACCTTCTTTGCGGCATATTAAAGAATTTCAGCGATACTGTGCCATGCTAATTTTTCCGGCAACTTTTAATAGACTTAACTATTTTACGAAATGATTGAAGGTGTTAGCACCTACAGTATAACTTAATTTTCATCGAGTATAAAACGCACAGTCAACTAATCTAAACAAGAGTATTTAGTGTTTATTGGAGGTTATCATTTGACGTGATACTATATTTGGTGACATTATATTGAAACTGTGTTTTTTTTGACAAAACTAATATATATTAGGGAAATTTCTGCAAAACCGTTCATTTCAAAATTGATGAAACAGTTTACCTTTTCGTCTCATCTTTATGGTTGAGGTCTGAATAATATTGTTGTCCAAGAAAAACGTATACATTTAAAATAATTCAGAAATATAGAAACGCAATTATATATAACTACTTTAAAAAAAAACTTTTTCTAGTAATAATGTATTAATTTAGCATTTTATAATGAATGGATATTAATTATATATTATTTAACGAAAAATGTGACGTAAAGATTAAATTAATTATGGTATTGAATTAAAAATATATTTTAATAATTTTTGTAACATTTTACATTCTTGAAATTGCCATTGTTTGTTTATCTTAGCTACTTGTCTTATTGCCGACGTTTGAAAAATAGTTGTTTACAAATCTGGATTTAAGTCATAATACGGGAAAACAAATTGTAACAAAACGTTTAACAGTTTCTAAATATAGTTAGAATTTATGCTGAATTCAAAAATTGCAAAACATAATGTATTTGACAGATGCATTTTTGAGAAAATTGCTATGATGGAATTATTCAGCATACGCATATATATGGACAACATCATTAAATAATAATTAATTTTTATATTAATAATAAATTTTCACAAAATGTCTTCGCAGATTTTTCTCATTATTTATTGTCTGCTGAATTCATAAACATTATATTAATTATAATAATGATAGCTTTTAGCAAAAATCTTTTCTAGTGTTTTTTTACAATATGTAGTTATTGATATTGAAAAAAGTAATAATATTAATTTTGTAATTAAAAAAATTGTCATCAGGAAATAATCTTTTGAATATATTATCATTTTTTTATACTGGATTTGAAAAAAGTTAGAATGAAAATTTACTTAAGGTGTAGATTTCCATTAATAAAATATTATTGAGTTTTATCCTTATGGATATTCAAGAACAAATATATAAATGATACATTCATGTTACTTAAAAAACACATTAAAATGATTAGATATGAACTAATATGATACGGCCTGTAATCTGCAATTCAATGGGAATGGGAATGGCCGAGTGGTTAAGAAGCTGGTTTGCGGATACCCAGGGTGTTGCCTCTGGACAGGTTCGAGCCCGCTCTCGGACTCTCACGTGTGTATGCAATCGTTTAGGTTCGTGCTGAATGAAAAAATTCTTCGTGTATCTCTGTGCGTGTGTCCCTTTAAACATTTATTTTCTGAATTTTAAAAAAGAATTACAAGTTTAATGAAAGCTTCAAAATACAATAACAAGGTTTACTCACATCCAAAATAAACCGTATTTCCCTTATGTATTTGTATTGAGAGGTTTTGATGTAATAAAATTGGAAAACAGACAAAATAGTTAATAAGTACACACACTAATAATGAATAGTTCTGTTTAGCAGTGTTTTAATCGTATCACGCACTTGGTAACCTATCAATCATTTTACGCATGCATTAATCATGTATATTGTTTAATCTTTTCATGTCTTCTCTATTTTACTTTATCATACACCACATAGGATATAAACATTATTATTTCTTCCATATAAACAATAAAAGATTGTAAACTGATTATTTTGAAGCAATCACTATATATATATTATATAATATATATATATTCTCAGCCAGTAAATCAAAAAGATAATATAGCTTTACTTAACAAAATTTCTTTTTATGTTTAAATTGAATTTTACACACACAACATTTCATTTCAAAAACAAGCAGCTCAGCTAACAAAATAGGCCATATAAGGAAGGTACAGCTCACATCTATACAATAATTCAAGCAACTGAGTAGGTATGCAAGCAAAGATATTGGTGTACCATATTATAGACAATCAAACGGTAAGACATTCAATACGTCCATGCTTCGCTGAAAGAAAAGTTTTCACGGTTTCACTATCTCGACGAGGTCGTCTAATTACAATTGCGTACATATCTAAATCAAGGCTAATAGAATAGAAAACCTGTTTTATATAAGATTACCATCATAAGGTATTTATTTGGTCAAATATATTTGTGGCGCGAGACAGGTTTAAACAATAATTAATAATTATTTCCTTTACTATTTCCATTCTTCATTGAGGGAATATCAACCCTCTATCGACATTATGCCAACTCCTATTATTAATATATGCTCTACTTTATCGAATATTTAGGGGATAAATTCATCTTATTTCCTTCCGTAAAATGCACAAATTATGTAATACAATAACACATTGTTCCTTTATATAATTCATCTATAACAATAACCATTCTTTAACTTGGTTAAAAGGTATGTTACACCGACTCCTACATTGTCTGCGGAAGCAAATTGATTAATTATGTAAAACTCTTTATATTTTGTAAACATGTCAAACATTTTTAACACTATAAAACAATATTGTAATGAATATCACTATTGATATGAATTAATAAATTTGGAACAAGTTTGGAACTATGCCGTTTGACACAAATATACTATAAGAAAAACTGCGCTTAGTTACCGCTTAGAATTTATATTAATAGTATAATTTAAATTTATAATAAATAAGACCTCTACTATATTTTGAACTTTGTTGAATATTTTAATTCATTTAATGGCCATTAAGCTAAACGAATATTACAGTACATTCAATTGAAAATTATTACATTTAATAATTTTTTGGAAGATTGTTTTCATAGTTTAAATGAGAAATATGATGTCTCTCTAGTAAACTTGATAGAAAAGGGATAAAAATAATAATTACACATCCGAGTTTTCGGTTAAATGGACTATTTTTGGAATATAATATAAATGGCGAATAAAAAATGATCAAATAAAATGCAATCTGCAAAGTGAGCACGTGTAACGTTAGTTAATTTAGTTAATTAACAAATTTCAAAATAATAAAACACACCTACCTCTATTTTGTCTACTTACATAAGTTTGCGTTTCCCTCCAATTTATAACAAAATATTTCTATAAATATTATGTTGCCATTTTCACTAGATATCTCAGTCACTTTTGGTGTATTAATCACTAACTTTTTGGAATTTGTAAATACAATTAGTGCTTTATTTTTTGTATTTTCGAGACAAGCATTCTATATAATAATATACACAAACTTAACATTGGCTAATATCAATACACATATCAGTGCAATTGTATCTAACACGTTTATCTAAAAACATTCTTTTGCACTTCACAAAAAAGTCATAAAATATAATATATAATAACCCCTATTTCTTTTGTTGATTACAGTATGATCACGCCAATGACCTCAGAGTATCTACAGTAGACATTCCCCTACACCCCTACATGGTCACCCCTTGAAATTATGTGTCGGTTTATACTTTGTTCAAGTCTACAGTAAAAATTTCATAATTACATTATTTAATTCAAACTGTCCATTCCATGAAGTCTACCTAAAAGTCTTCCAAAAGTCTTCTAAAAGTACCGGCTTGTTGCAACAAAAGAACTTATCGTCGTGATAAGTTTTTCTTTTAGTTATTTTAATATTTTTCAAATTTCAAATTGTTTTTTTTCATTTATTAAAAAGATGCCCTGCTTCATATGCAATTCAAAATTCAATTTTTTTATTATTTGAATAACTGAACGTTAAATTAATATTTTTATTTCACTTGTTCTACATACATCTAGAAGCACTTTTTAATTATCCTAAAAAAACATCGATGTTTATCCAATTTTCTATGAATAACTGGTTTTAGGTATCGTTGCTTTGTACCTAATAACTTTTTTCAAAATAATAAATATTTCGTAATATTTATCATTTGAAAATAATATCTTGTCGATCCATATTCTGCTTATTATAGATATTATTATAATTTTTACATACGTTGTACAAATAATATAAGAAGTAAGTAAAACGTGTTTGGACAAAATATTATATAATTAGAGTAAAGATTTCGATTATTCAATCCTTTTTCAATACATAAGTAATTAATTGTGAAGCCAGGTAAAGTACATAAATTTGAATTTCATTTTTTTAAATATTTTACAACAATATAAAAAATAGTGATCGATAATTAAAAAACGAAAATATTTTTAAAAATTTAATTTCAAATTTATGTAATTTACCTGGCTTCACAATTTATCATGTATGTAATGAAAAAGATTAAAAAATCGAAAACTTTACTCTAATTATATGATATTCTGTTTCAAATATGTTTTACTTACTTATATATATATAATACGTTAATGTTATACTTGAAATTTAATATTTGTATCAATTTACATAATAATCCCATCGGACAAACACACTCACCCAAGTATGTATACACACATTCGTATACTTTGTAAATAAGGAAAAATACTCATTGCTGTTAATTATCCCATTATATTCCTGAAATCATAACATATTATGATTATATAACATAAGAATATATTATAGATATTTGTCCACCATACTGCAGTTCGACTGCGTAATTTTTAACCCAATTGTTGTGTCTATTTTCCGTAAAAATGTACGATTTGAAAAGCTGTAAAATTAGTTTTATTTAAAATTTATTTAAGATTTATTTAATATTTATTTAATATTTATTTAATATTTATTTAATATTTATTTAATATTTATTTAATATTTATTTAATGTTTATTTAATATTTATTTAAGATTTATTTAAGATTTATTTAAGATTTATTTAAGATTTATTTAAGATTATTTAAGATTTATTTAAGATTTATTTAAGATTTATTTAAGATTTATTTAAGATTTATTACAAACCTCAAGTATAATAAATATTTTAATGGCATGTCAATGTCATGTAGACATTATCTAAGCATATGTAATGCAAGTCTAAAACAATGCATTAACTCAAATAAAATGTGTTTTTTTATTGTGATGTTTTAATCTTTTACAACTGTTCCGTTTTAATAATAATACATTTACATAGATAATGTAGGGTGTTTCCGCCCTATACATATCGTAAATCAAATGTTCTAGTCATTAAAATTTTGTTTAACATGTTAGTAAGCAACCTTTTAACATTATAAATTAAAATATTAAAATCTTCAGAATAGTTATATAGCAAAGGTAACCTATTTTCTAAAATGAGGATAGGCTTAGCTATCCTAATAAACTGTAAAATAAATTTGAAACGTAATTTGAAAAATAAAATGGTTTAATGGATGTAAAGTGGGTAAAAATTGAAGGGGATAAGAATTACACGCATTTTGTTTCATCATTCTCAGTATAAACATTTTACATCCGATTGAGCTAAAATTTTCCTTCGTGAGATAAATATAGAATAAATAAATATTTTCAGAAATGTGGACAGAAATTAGTCACGTGGATTTTGGAGAAATGATGCAGTTATTTGATCCCATAATAAAATAGACATTTTTTCCAGTGTTTTTGAATATTTTTAGGGCGATTTCAGATTGTCATAAAGTTACACTAAATATCCATTTTAACCGATCGATTTTTGTGTAATTTTGTTCAATTTAATTCAATTACTCAAACTGTATGTCATCGTAAACTGACAAAAATTTTGATATTTTGTAGAAAATGTTAATAATACTTAGCTTACAAAACAGATCATATTTCTTTTTTTAAAATTGCGAATTTTATTTATTGAATCCAGAATAGAACATATTTTTAAAATATCAAAATCCATGTTTTTAGGTTTAATTACACTCTTAAAAAGGAAATGTATGTTTTTAATATAGCCATACATGCATTATTTCCTTCTTTAACATGCATGTCTATGATTTTTAAACATGCATGTTTTGCAAATGGGGTTCTGTAAACATGCATGTTTACTAGTTTTATAAACATGCATGTTAAATAAG
>JAUZND010063994.1:0-40066 GCA_034780555.1 Coelogynopora nodosa | reverse complement strand
CTAGGAGATTGTGAATCAAGTGTTTAAATTTTAAAAACTATGACATCAATTTAAATTTGAGTTTATTACTATCATTTGATTGGGCCTTTTATTAATTTTTTATTCATCCTCACTATTTTGTGCTGTATTAACCAGATTTTTTCAAGCATGTGGATATAAATAATTTTAAATTTGCACCATTATAAATTGAATTATTTTACATCCCCTACAAAGTGTCGCTATTAAAATTTTAAAGTTTTATCGAGACCAATGTTAACAAAAAATTTCTAATTATGACGATGTGTACCTTAAAAGAACCGCCTTTTAATGTAGTTCCATGTATATTAAAAAACATTGAGAATAGTTTAACGTAATTAACGAAAATATGTAATTTTTATAAATTTACAATTTTTGTATTTTTTATTTCGTATTTATTCATGTATCAAAAGAGTAATCTTTCCAATTTTTTGATATATGAGCAAGAATATTTCGATAGATTTTTTTGTAAAATTTTAATTTTTAATTTTAACTGAAAGATAAAGTTTATAATATAAGTTAGAAAAATAAAATAAACAGTAACTAAAAGGTTTAATTAATATAATTAATGTAAAAAAGAATATATAAAAATATATTTATACAGTAATTTGCAATAATAAAAGTTAAGAAAATTTACGTTTTATTTCCAATGTGTCAAATCAATTTATAAGGTGTTTATCGAATAAAGTTTTTGTGCATTACGTTACATTTATTCTTTCATAAGGTTAATAAGGTTTATTTTAAGAATTGTATATTTTTTTTATAATTCATTAGTTCTTATATATTATTCGTCTTTATTATTTTTTGTTTTTTTTTGTGTGGGACTCACGTTGCTATATCTAAATGAATGGTATCAATGTAAAATTGTGAAATTTATTGCGATATTCTTGCTCATATTACTATACGACGTGCATTAAACAGGTGTACAGAATTTCAAGCAATATGGATGTTCATATTCAAAGTTTATGTTTTTTCTAATTAATTAATCCATTAATTAATTTTATTTTTTTTGTCGTTGTTGGCATATTCTACCAAAAATTCTACACCTTTTGAACACAAAAAATGTTATATTGATAAATTTACTTAAACTTTAAGTTAAAGTGAGCATAAGTTTAAAATAAAATCCACCAGAAATATAAATTTTCATTTTGCAATTTTGTACACAACCACACCTTTCATTAGTCATTTTGACGGGGTTTTACTCATATATGAAAAGAAGTAAATTCGAAGCCATAAAGTGGAAAAAACTATTTTGACTCAAATTTTTAGAACCATTTTAAAAAAATACAAATTATCAAAATTAATTATTCACAAATTAAACATAGACAAAAACGCTCCTGGTTTGGAGGACTCCTGAATTACAGTAAAACAAAAGACAAAGTGCACTCTCACTTTATATTAATTAGATGTCGAACCATCAATCAATTGAAACACAGTATAATGAATGCCATGCTGTTGGTAATTATATTAATATTTAAAAAACTGTAAATTCCTAATAATCTTTGACAGATGGCAGATTGCACATATGAAATAACCGGCACTTGCAGCTTCTTGGTAACAATTCGTAAATCAGGTTCCCTCTTACTTCGGCCTCTTCTACTAAAAATAAACATTTCCAACCCTCTCTCGAATAAAATTGACGAAAACTTTAAAAATAACAATTATGTCACGATTTCGTTGATGACGGGATCAATGAAAAGGTACAAGAGATTCTGTCTAGAATTTGAACAGACGCTGCACCAACTTGTCGATAATAACAGCACAGAGCAAAGGGCACATGTATCACGGAATTTTTTTGTGTAAATTTATTTATTAATTTATTAAAGTATGAATACTCATGTAAATTTTATTTTTAATATTTGATTCAACTGTAAAATAAACAAAAAATAATTTTTTAGATGATTATTTTGATTTAAAATTCAAACTAAATTTATTTACCAAAGAAGGACATTTTCAAAATGATCCTGATCGTAATCCAATCTTCTGCGTCTCATATACTCGTACTTGTAATTGTAGTTGCTTACGTTTGTAAAAACCAACAATACGAAAATGACAAGTATTATAATGACGGAGAAAATTATAATGGTTCCAATTATGGGGCAAATTAGTGGTACATGTCGATACTTTTTGACGGGTTCATTTTCTTCAAATTTGTTGACTAATATCGCGGGTACAGAGTGTTTCTTACCGTTATTTGCAGACTTTATCATTAATAATTAGTGTACAAATTTAAAATTTAAAATTTAAAATTTAAAGGTCAGAATCTGACCGTCAGATTTAAACTAAATTTTAATGTAAAGCGTAATAGATCTAATTTAAATCCACGGATTATACTAAACTTTAGTCTCGTCAATTTTGTAATAAAATTGTAATTAAAAAGGTGTAAATTTATGTAAATATGATAAAAAATTTTTCGTAAATTACTAAGAAAATATGGTGCAGATTCTCAATATTATTTATTTATTTCTCAAATCATTTCCAGGATAAAAATATTAAACTGTATTAAATATTAAATAATAAATATTATTATATTTATTTCAGTCATATCACCCTGGTAATTCCGAGGGAAAGAAGTTTTTTTAAAAAAATTTTTTTCATATTCTTCTTTAGTAGATTATAGTGTTCTGGTAAAAATTATTTTTATCACATTTCTTCAAGAAAATAACTATATATAGGTGGATTTTTAGATATATTTTTTTATTTACAAAAATTTATTTAAAAATTTCATGAATCTCACGAGGCAACGCCAAAGATATAAAACAATTAAAACTGTTTACAATTTTTCATGAAATGTTGGAATCTATTGATGAAATAATCAACATATGACAGAATTTTACAGTTTTTCACGAATAATTTTTTTTATAAATTACGATATTTTTTTAATAAAATCTCTATGCAGTTTCTCAATTTCTCTGTCGTAACTTTTTAATTTCAAATTTAATCTTAAACATGTTTATTAACAATATTGATAAATGATATAACCGTTAATTAACTTTAAATAAAGGAATTGGATTAATTATAATTTAAATGGCTTGATTCCAGTATTTTTAAAAAAAATTCATAATTTTTGAGAAATTTTAAAATTTGTTGATAAAAATTTGAAATGATTTTACCATTTTTTATGAAATATTGGAATTTATTGATGAAATAATGCCATTTGAAAGATTTGTATAATTTTTCATGAAATATTGGAATTTATTGATGAAATAATGCCATTTGAAAGATTTGTACAATTTTTCATGAAATATTGGAATCTATTGATGAAAAAATCAACATATGAAAGAATTTTACAGTTTTTCACGAATAATTTTTTTATAAATTACCATATTTTTTATAATTACTTTTAAAATAAATTTTAAACTTTAAAACTAACAATTAAAATTTCAACATTTTGTAAACAATTTGTAACTTTTTCGTCCATAACACTGCTCATTTCTCCCACATGCAAAAATGTCAAATATTGTGTTCAGTAAAAGCCTGGTTCAAAGAAGATAGATTTGAAATTGTGGAAGAAATTGAATTTTGATTATTAGAGTCGTCACTGACAGATTTGCGATTTTGTGTAACTTTTCCACCAATTTGTTTAACAGATTCCTTATCCGAGACAACTGTCACATTTTTTGTGGGAACAGACATTTTGCGCCTATTAATAGATCTCTTAATCTGTGTAGTAGTCGTTGAAAGAGGATATGACGTTTTTACCGGTTCGTTTCCCATTTTTTCTGGTTTGAATTTTATACTAAACGTTTTTTCATTATTATTAAAATTTCCATTGATGGAAGATGTAGCTTTTTGAGAATTGGGCAATGTGAAACTGCGTGAGTGGATTTTTGGGTTGGGGTTGGCACTGTGGCGGTTTCTACTGCGGCGGGAACTAAATGTCTGTCGGCAACCTTCAACAGAGCACATGTGTTGTTCTTTTACTATTTATAAAAAATTATTTATAATTATTAATCTGGCACTTACAATGTACAGCGCTGTGGTGGATTTTCAGAGCACCTCTATCACAGAACGTTTTGGAGCAAATTTCGCAAAAGGCTCTCTTTTTAAGACTTTTATATAGCATTGATTTTACATTCTTTATTTTTCTAGCACCTTCCGCCAGAATGTCATATGACCGACGCGAATTAACATTATAATCTGGATTCATGCTCAATAGCTGCATTTGATTAGCCGATATTTCACAGCCTAGGCAATAATTTTATAATTTATAATTTTTTAGTTTAAATTTTTCTTAAATACTTTTTGTCGAAGCAATGGAGGTATTGCTCCTGGAAACGGTCGAATTGCTCCGATACGAAGAGTCGGAAATTGGTATTTTAGTTTTTTGAAGAAGCGAACCTTTAATGTGTTTCTTTTTCGACAAATCGAACGCTTGTGTGTCGTCTATATTCTTTTGTGCTCCATTAATATCTTTCGATTTATCCTCACACTTGAAATCGCTTTGTCTGTTTATGCGAAGTGCACATTGGTTTAGTTTGGTCGTTGGTTCACTATTTCCATTTTCGTTCAGTTTTCGAAACTTTGGATTGCTTTGTTCAGACGTTGTGTCAACCTGATTGTAATAATAATTATTAATTTAAAAATTAAAATTAAATTTTTTTACTCCATTAGACTGCAGATACATTTTAGACTCCTGTACATCCTCGAGTATATAATTGAGCGCCATTGATCTAGTTTTGTTAAATGCGAGAAATTTCTGAATCAAAAGCGACTCTTCTTCCCTTTTCAGAATGCTATAAAATTTCACATGGACAGAAATATGCTTGTACCCTCTAAGATATTCGTCTGCCGTCCAACTAAAATTGTTTAAAATGGCTTCTATGTTGCAAGCATCGACACTTGTCAAAATTATGTCGAATAGAATGCGTATTCGAACGGGAATCGCCTCGTATCCAAAAAGAAATAAACTTGCAACGTGATGAACGTAGAATTTGTTCAATTCAGGTTCAGATCCAGAATTGTTCATTAAAATTGGCTGTGATTGCATTAATCCGACGCCTACATTTTAAATGTTTAAAAATCTACAATAAAAAAACAATTTGGAACTTGTTTAATAAAAATATGTTTCCTTATTTTTAATTTTACCTCAAATTCACTCGAGATATTAAACATTTTACATTAGAAATAATAAAAGTTAATTAAGAAAATTTTCAAATTAAAAAAAAATTGAATTTAAAAATTATACCATGCCAAATCCAATCGTGGTCACAGACACATCGTTTTATATCCATCGCAGACTTGAATTTGTTGCAAGTGCATCCAAACTTGGAGCATTTGATATTCTAAAAACCAATTTATATATAAAAAAAATATTTTAAAAAAACTAGCTTAAAATATTGTTTGAAAGTTAAAATCTACATTATAAATATAAATGCAATATTTATAAATAGATACAAATTTTTAAAAAAAGTAATTTTTCTCCTCTCACAAAAAATTTTTTCAAGAGATCAAATTTAAAAAGAATACTCTGAAATCACCTCACCTAGATATTTCTAAAAAAATTATCTTGAAAACATTTCGACTTTTTTTTTTAAATTGACAAAAATGAAAAACTAAACTCCAGCACTAAAAAAGCATACAAAAACAAACTTAATCTAGATGATATTAATTATATGTTGTATCCATCACCTCTAAATTCATCGGCGTATTGTACAAAATTTGTTGAAAAAAGAAACTTGTGCTTGTTTTTATTTGGGTTTGTAAAGTCAACAAAAGATTCACATTTTAGGATAAACGACTGTTTGCTGTAAATTGCAGTTTAACCTCCACTTTTATTACAATTTCAAAATACTGTCAATACAACTAGAGCTCACAACTTGAAGATTAAATTAATTTCAAGTTTACAAAGTTTCAAATAGAAACTTTGACCATAGAAGAGATGAAAAATATAATTTATAAAGTAAATTTTTCTTTTCACAATTTTTGAAAAAAAAACAAACTTGGGGTAGATCAATCGCAGTAATAATCATATTTTAGGGAATAAAATGTATACAATTTGCATGTGAAAGTTTAGAATCTTTAGATAGATGTTTGCTTTGACATTTTTCAACATTACAATTTGATACTAGAGATTTCTACTGAGTTTACAACAATCAATCTAGAAAGACTCGAGTCTTCAACATTTTCAAAGACAATATCGTTTATAATTAACGTTATGTACAATATATAAGTTATTATTTTTCATATGATGCCAGTCTCAAATAAAAAGTTTCAATTTAAAGGCCAGATTACCCATTAGTGGGCAAACTAGAGATCAACAGTTTGTAAATTCAATTTGCGACCGATATTTGTCAAAAATAACATAAAGCCACATGTCAAACGGATCTGCTGTGAAATTTGATAACTTTTTACTGACAAAATTGTAATACAAAGTGGTAATAACACTGGTAATACATTGCGTGAATTCAATTGTAGATCAGGATGAATATGTGATTTATCAGGGCAATGGTAAATTTATGATAAATGGAAAAATGCATAATAAAATATACATTTTTTAAAAAATTTTTTCCAATCTTGATATCTTGATATTGAGAGAATTACTATCAATTTATTAAATTATTTATATAATTTTATAATAATTATCAACTGTATAAATTTATAAACGTTTCAAAATTGGTTCATAAATAAAAATAACAGTACAAAATACACATCTTTTACTAATTAAATACTTATTAACGTGCATGGAACACATTTTGTCAGTATTATTCTTAAAGATGTGAGAAATTATATTTTATAAAGTATTTTAAAATAATGAACAATATTTTTAAAAAAATTATCATTTTTTAATTGTATTAAAACACTACAATAAAAAAAATTGGACCATCAAAGAATTTTCAAAAGCGACAATCAATACAATCCATCTACTCCACCTTTTTTGTCTTCAAATCCGTCAATTTTAGAGCTTGGTTATTGCACAGTAAAAGCCTCAACATTGCCCAAATTTGGTGTACGGCCAAGATCAATATTACTGCCCTAAACATCATTTTAAAAAAATTTAACTTTTAAAAAATATATTATTATATATTTTATACATTTTTGGCTCCTCGATATAAGACATTGGATTATAAACATCCAGTTCGCATTTCCTAAATTAATAAAATATAAGAAACAAAACAAAAACTAAAAAAATCACATTGCCACCATATAGCACAATCCTGCACTGCAACAACGAGCCACTATGGACAATAAATTGTAAAAAAAACTGAGATATTTGTGAACTTTAAAGTTGTAATGTTCAGAAATTTGAATCAATGAAATTGAAAAGTTGATGATAAATTCAACGCATTGATTGGACATTATCAACACAAAGCCAAATCGGAATAATCTTTAGAAAAATTATAAAAAAAATAAAAATAAACAAACCTAAAATATATAAACACGAGAGGAA
Source organism: Coelogynopora nodosa (assembly GCA_034780555.1). Taxonomy (NCBI): domain Eukaryota; kingdom Metazoa; phylum Platyhelminthes; order Proseriata; family Coelogynoporidae; genus Coelogynopora; species Coelogynopora nodosa. The sequence continues at coordinate 32,661 of JAUZND010063994.1, read as the reverse complement.
ACAATAAATTTTCCATATAATAAATCCAACGGGTGCTCAAATCTGTAGAAGCCACTTTAGTAAATATCAACGTATTGAAGCTTTGAAACCAATAGGAAATTTGTAAAATGAACCAAAACTTCAAAAAGTAGCTAAATATTTTAAAAAATTTAATTTTTAATAATTAGTTTAAATAAAAAATAATTACGAAATGTTTTCACCATTGCGCGAAATATCAACAGCATCAAAAATGGACAAAATGAGGTTTTTGTCCTAATAAATAATTTTTTAAAAATGAATAAATCTAAAATTTCAATTTTTAAATTTTTTTGAAATGTTTTTACACAATTCAACAGAAAAAGCCCGGCAACAAGAGAAAGTAAAAAAAACATTGCAAGTCTATTTGTTTCCATTAACTTGCTCATCATGGTTTTAGAAAGACGAAGTGGCTTCAATACTTTCTAGAGGGATTAAAAATATAGAATAAAATTTTTTTAAAAAATGTTAAAGAAATTTCAAAACACCTCTGATATACTTTCACGCACAACATCATCCAAAATAAACATGACAATAGCGTAGTACAACACTGTAAAAAAGTCCAAATGACCGAAATCCATCACCTTTTCCCAGAGACCTATACGTTTTTCACTGTCGACACCAATCTCATGTTGAAGAAATACAAAAGGTTCCGACAAGGGACTAGTGATCTAACAAAATTTTTTGTAATTGTTCACAAAATTTTTGTTTATAATTTAATTTTTTTTACTTTTGTAGCACATCCAATCGTTAATGCTGCCAAAACTAACGTCGCCGCATCTCCTTTATTTTTCTTGTAGTATTCCAACGACATCATGGAAGGCTGTTTTGGTTTTAATCTTTTTATCACCATCTTACAATGCTTGTTATTTATAAAAGTTTTATATCAATTTCAATTTCAAATTGAAATAGTGTAAAAACGTAAAAAAAGACCTCAGATGATTATTATATAAAACAGTTTTAGATTAAGTAGATACTAAAACCTGAGAAAAAACTTAAACAAACTAGGAAAATAAACAACTTGACAAAAACGTGGCAAAACTTGACTTTATTGCAACATGATGATTGCAATAGCAACCGTAAAAAGTCTGCAATTGATAAATTTAAAATATACATTTCTATAAAATAAAATAATAAAAAGTTCATTATCATCAAGTTATTAACTGTATAGTATATCTGACCATCATTATGATGAATTTAAAGAAGGAAGAAAAGTGTTGTTTGATAAATCGATAAATTTTCTCTAATTACCTAGACAAAAATACATTTGAATATGAAATGAAACAAATAAATTTAGCAAACATGAATAATATTTTTGTCGTGTAAAAAGACTACAAGTAAAAAATTTTAAAAAATAAAAAGGTCCGACATGTACAGTAGTGTAATTAAAATTTGAATTTTATTTATTTTGACACTGATAAATTTTGAAAGTTTTTGAAAACTTATCAAAAGTAATTTTATTTTTTTAGAAGAAAAAATCCAAAGGACGCAAAATGGTTATTAAAAATAAAATTATAAAAATAGTAAAAAAGTTTTCGTTAATTATTATAATTTATTCCCTCAAATCATAGAATGACATCCATCTACCACAGCGAGTCTTCTACGATCCAAAACTCAGAATATATGTATTTTAAATTTAAATATATAATTATATATATTCTTACAGGATGATTTTGATGGAACTCTTAATTACTCTCCTTATAAAATACCCATAAACATCCCAGATCCATCATTTATAGTCCGAGTACCACGTTCCTGTGGAGAAGTTGTCAACCCCTTAAATTGGAACATTAGTACCGATACTTTAACACAAGAAGTAAAGAACATTGAAATTTGTGTTAAGGATGACTATTATACGCCGTAAGTTTTGTATATATAAATTATATATATCTTAAAAAGAATACGATCCTGCTCGTCAGAAGCTAACATTGAACCAAAAAACAAACTAGATGCTAAAAACTACCATAAAATTTATTCGCCTCCCAAACCCAATAAACAAGCCTCAACTGTCAAAAAATTGCACGAAAGAAAGTTTCTACTAACTTTATACCATTTTGAATCTAAAGAAAATGTGGATCTCTCATTTGGGGTATTAAAAATTATAAAACAAAATTATGAGAAAATATCATTTAGAGGTATGAAATAATCGAACTACAAGGGTCTGTCGACAAGGAATGGTACATTGGAACAAATGGCGATGATTTTGGCCAGTTTCCCATATCATACACTACTAAAATAGAAGCTAGTCAAGATTTCTTTATGTATCCCAATCATTACGTGTTTGTAATTGCAGACTCTAATGATTTAGTTTTTCAACAGGAAGAACAAAAGCAAAACTACCTTGCTCATTCAATAGGAGATGCTTTGAAAATTAATCTAATTGATCCGGAAGATGATACATATATTCAGTGCACCAATGTTAAAGAGGGGAGGTCGGGATGGGTGTTAATGGCTGATGTCGTGTTGCCTGCTGAGATAAAATACCCACAGATTATTCAGAAGAGTAATTAATAAGAAATTTATAATTAGATATTTATTATTCTGGATATGATGTTATACGATTATTCTTCAAAGAAAAAAATTTACAGGACAAGTTTCCCATAATTAGATTTGCTTTTTGTTAATTTTACTTGCATAGTAGGGTGGGTAGATAAATTGCATATCATTTTTCTAATTCTAACAAGAGATATAATAGAACAACATGGTTTTATTTTATAATATAGTTTTTTGAAATTAAATTAAATTTTGAGAAAGAATTAACACTTGATACACTTGTTGAGTAGGGGGTAACAGTGATTTTTAAATTCTCAAGGTGATGTAATTACGTACAGTGACATAGTCCAGGATATCATATATCTGGACAACTATAAATATCTCAATTTAGATATAAAGCCCATGTGTATAGCACTATTCGATTTCGCTTCGGATCACTCAAGTGACCTCAACTTTCAGGTAATTGATTGTAAATTAATAATTTCATAAAAGTTTAATACACGTAGGCCGGTGATTTTATCGAGATTATAGAATACTTGGGGAGCAAAAAGGAGTGGATAAAAGGGCAATACAAGGAACAAAGAGGCTCTGTTCCCTTAAATTATGTTTTTGTTTTGACCAAATAAATAAGCTCTACTTGGTAGAGTTTACTATTATAGTGCAGTTGCACAAATCATTTCCGAGAATTTCTCAATCCATGAAGTCGTCCAGAACATTTCCTTGGAACGCCTGACGTTTTTTGTAAAGAATTTCTATAAGCCTAAATGTATAAGTTAATTTAAAACGCTTAATTTATCAAAAACCTCTATTATTTTTAACGATTGGCTGCACATTTCTGCTCTACATCTCGTCAACTCTGGGTTATTTGTATTAAAAAAGGCTCCGCTATTAAACAAGACAAACAACTCTCTTTCCAAAGTGTCAACGTCTTTAACATGCCCAGCCCGTATAGCACATTTAATGTCCTCGATCCACACAATCTTTTTAGAATATTCAGGCTTGTAGTTGACTGGACGTTTAAACAAATGAGCGTCTCGATGATTGTATATCATTTCGAATATTTCTTCTGCAGTAGTGCACCACTGTCCTTCTTCATAATAACGATTACCTTCATCCAATTGGCCTTTATCAATAAGCTCCAGTGCTTTTTGAGAAATAGAACTAATCTTTTTTTCCATATAATCATCATCATGAACCTGTAGCACAATTGGTTTTTCATTAATCTTTTTCTCCTCTTTTAACATGACGCTAGCCTCACTGCATTCTTCATACTCGACAATAGTCGTAGAATCATTATCTTCAAAAGGTTCGGGTTTAACGTCGTCCACAGACAATTCCTGTAATCGTTCCTTTTTCTTATTTAAAAAAACAGTTTTAGCCGACAACCCCATTGTAACGTACTTTTTCCTACTCAAAGATCTTAAAAGATAATCCGAAGTAACAAAAATTTGCTTCTTTTCTGAATTCGTCTTTGTAGGTATAACGGGCTTTACGTCACTGGTTGAATTTTGATTAACTGGAATAATAACATTTACCGCTTCAATTTGTATTTTTTCATCGTTCAAGACTTTTTTTGTCAGCGTCTTGAGCGCATCAACATTAATTGCACTTTCACCGACATTTTCTTCTGATACACGTTGCTGTGTTTCTCGTTTCTCCATATTAATTTGCAGCGATTCCATTGTGGTACTTAATGGCAAACTAACAGAAGCAACAGACTCGCTAATATCAATACCGTAATTGTCCTTCTTTTGAACATAACTAGTTTCAACTGGGAGATAATTGACGTTCATTTTCATCTTTCTCAATTCTCTCCAAGAATCCATTAATTCTGTTTTCATACGATCAATCAATGAATCTCGTGTACAAGTGAATATTTTTCGCAGAGTAACAGCGTCAAAATTACCACTAGAATCGACTTGTTGAGTGTAAATTTCGCAGCATTTTATGGGGTTTAAAAGGTATTCAGAGATTCGGTTCGAGAGGCGAGGTTTTGTCAAATTACATGTTGCCAAGTTGAGGCACGTCTGTTTCCTAGTTTAATACGTTGTATAAATTATTATCATAAAAAAAATTAATTTACCAGTCGTTGGGAGACGACAAGACTGCTGAAATTAGTAGCATCTTATCGTCATCATTTAAAACTATATGAGATGCTTGCATGTTTAATTTTAGAGATACACTGTATCAATTTAAAGTTTATAAATAATTTTATCCAAATTAAAATTTATAATAATAAATACATGGAAACAAATAAACAAAGTTTTGTTTATCCTTTAAAATTTATAGTCAAGCTAACAAATCCATATATACGTTCAAATTAAAATTTATAAATTAACGAAACAACTTTTAAATTATTATTATACAATACACATTGTACCTTTTCATAAGCATTGATCACAGTGTGTACTTTACTGTACATTCGTAGCTAGAAATGCTGTCGTAAGGAACCGTTAAAAGCGTATACGTTTTTTTAATGTATAGATTATTTCTGTCAAAATTTACAATCTTGTATCTAAAAATTAAAAATTATAATTAATGTAAATAACAGGGATGGAAAATTATCTTTTTAAGGTTTTAAATTTTTATAAAAAAACATGGATTATAATTCTCAGCAAAATTTTTTCTATCGGGCACATTTGATCAACACTGTTTAAAACATACTCAGTTTTGTTAGAGATCTATAAAATGCTCAATAAATGGAAGGAATTATGGGCAAAATCGCGACAAATGAAACAAAATTTTAATGACCAAAAAAAATGCGAGACAAATGTGTTTTTATGTAAATCATCCCATCAGGTGACATATTTTGAAAATTGTGAACCATTTAAAGAAGAGACTATCAAGATAATGGCCTTTTGCCGTAATAATGATGAATTTTAACCCACACCAGGATCAAAAAGATTATCAATATCCTACAGACAACCCAAGATTACATGGATAGGCCACTTAATGAATTGGAAAAAGTCAGCTTTCATGAAAGGTTGGTTGAATCAATTGCAGATAGTGGTGGAAATTTAACGTGGATAGAAAAACCTTCTACACGAAGATTTTTTAATAGCATCAAGAAAATTATAATCAAATTGGTAGATTGAGAAGAATAAGTGCATTTTTTAAAAAATGGAAATTAAGCGGTATAACTGATATTAACTGATTTTTCGCTATCAGACATTCGCTGCAATAATGGCTGTTATAATAAGAATTAGATATAACAGTTTGCTAGAGGGGTTAGAAACAAAAAAAAAGAAGGATGCATGACATACGTAAAGATGCAAAACTACGTGATTTAAAATGCACATTTCTATTTGACATTAGTCAATTTTATTTTAATCTTATGTGAGCTATAGGATATAATAAATCGAGGTGGGTTGAGTATGCCCTCAGATTATACCATGACAGTTTTAACATTAGCTTATACTACATATAATACAATTATTATAAATGATGAGCCATTGCTTTTAAAAATGTCAAATACTCATTTAAGCCAAGGGAAAATGTTTATTGAATTAATCGGGAAATTTGTATCAGCATCAGATGCAACCTCCCATTTACTTAAAGCCTCATGTGAAAATGGCCATGAATCTTTCAATAGAAAGATCAGAAAAGCGTACAATTGCTTCTCAAAAAATTATATCAATTTCGTAAACTGTAAGAATGTTATATCAACGAATTCAATTCGAAAATTAATGAAGTCAAAATAATTAAAATATTATAAATATAAACAACTGCAGATCTAAAATTTAAATTAAATGTTTTTTTTTAAATGTCACAAAACGGTTTACATGATAAAACAAAAGTCTGCGGTGTCGTAGAACTAGAGAGTAATCACGGTGTGTTTATTTTGCATAATTTGTCTCAAAATTCCTTTTTAATATTTTAAATATTGCAGAATATTACAAAATTAATGATAATCATTTCTGTATTTTTGTTGAGGTGATTAACCAATTAATAAAAATCTGTACATAAATTATACATCATTGCGATTGTATATGATCTACAAGAGAATTATTTTAATGTTAAAAAAATATGGGATATGTTAAATATTGATAATACCTTACCGAGTGAAAAAACAATTGTATGTGGTGAATTCCATGAGATTTCAGAAATTGACAAAACTGACCATCTTCAAACATGACAAAATTTGAAATCTATATTTAAAATATTTTAAAAAATGTTCATATAAAATTTTAGACTGATTGGTCAAAAAGTATAAAAGTTGTGGTCAAGTAAATATTTAATAAAAATAATAGGTTTAGTATATTTTTGTAATTTTAATTATTTTAAACCGTATAAAAAGTATTGATAATAGTAGAAGTTATAATTATGAATAAAATGATACAAAAAAATAAGCAAAAAAAATACATGTCATGTGTCAAAAATGTCAAAAAGTAATATCTCAGTATTAGCAACTAGAAATATTTTAAAAATTTAAATACTGAAAAAGAATTATATAAAAAGTGTATCCTGAAAATTTTGATGTGGGATGTAAGATATTTCTTTGCTTTTTTGATGTTTATAATCTTAAATAAATTAAAAATTTAATTTTGATTTTTAACCATGGAAACTATTTTTTAAAAAAATTTATTTATTTTGATAAATTTTTTAAAATTAATATATTATTTTCCCTAATCCAACAATGTGATTTCTTAATGTTCTTTATCTGAGGAGGGTTTTCATGGAATAATTCATCAATCAAATAATCATCCTCTAAATCTTCCTTAGAAAAATATTCAAATTCAAATACATTTGAATCTTCTTTAATATGCGTATAAAATTCATAAGCATTTCTTACGACTATTTTTCTGGAGGCAACCTTTCTTCTGATTATTCTTTTAACGATTCCTCCTACCCCATCAATCGCTCCCTTTCCGTGTGAGGTACTAAAAATAATATAAAAAAATAATTATTAAAAAAGGTACCTGAAGAAATTCCATGTGATATTTTTATTTTCATATTGGTTTATGAAATTAAAAATAAATCGATTTTTGAACTGGCTGCTTGGTCCATCGGACCAGATTGAAATGGCTTTGTTTGTGTGCTCATTTAAAATTTTGCGTAAAAAAGGGATAATTGTTTTTTTTGAGTGGTCGGTTGTATTTGAGATAAATACTTTAAATAGTTTTTTATTTTGATAATACAATCCTATAGTGAAAAGTGTTATGTTCGTTTGCGAAAAATAGGCACTTTGTATGGCGTCTTGGTATTGACAACCATAATTTTCACTAAAGTCTATGTGGATTATAATTTTTTGGTCAGTATTATTTTTTTCGGATTTGTAAACCATTTCTTGGTTTCTTTTTGTCAGATGATGGATTTTAAAATCATTTAAAATGCTTTTAAATATATAATATGCCTCTGTTAATGATTTTTCAATGTCTAATCTCTGAACTCCCCATCCTAAATTTGAACTATTTACCCACCAAGCATACTTTACTGTAAAGTTTACATTAGAATTCATACCAAATTGTTCAAAATGTATATTTTGAATCTGTGGACATTTTACACATGTCATTTTCCTACAATCTTCTGTGATCTAAATTTTAGATTATTGAATATATTAAATTATATATTAAATTTTACCTCATTACACAACAAATATTTATCGACCCATAATCTATCATATTTGTCCATATTTGTCCATTTCGATAATTCGTTGACAATATTTAAAAAATTTGTATGGATTTTACACCCACAAGTTTGAAGTGGAGTAAATTTTGTCAATTTAACATACTTGGGTCGGAGGCTATAAAATTTTGATATACCTATTATATCATCGTCTTCATGTAAAAGGATGCCATAAGCTTCCTTTAGTGTCATAGACAAATACCTAATTTGGTATGTTTGTCCGGAAATTTTGATGTGGTCATTCATACCAGGCGCAACATATGATATGTCATCTCGCATAAAAAATTGACGAATATAATGTTCGTCTAGATTTTCTGATCTTTCAATTTTCAATGGAAAAACATTAACATTTGTAAAAAATCCACTACATCTTTCTTTATAAATCATGTATTTTGTTAGTCCAAAATTTTTAAATTCGTTGTAAATTTTAAAATTTGTCCAGGATCGCGGTAAAAATTTTATTAATACTTTTTTCTCTTCATTATTAGCTTGGAGCATTTCATTTTTGATCGATTGAATTAAATAATTTATATCATCCATTGCTTGTGATTTTTCAAAAGAGTCATTTTTCAATTCTTCAATGGGTATATTTCCATGAATCGAGCATTTTTCTATAGCTTGCTCTGTAACTCGGTTTATTTTTTTAATGTAATAGTTGGTATTAGTTATTGTACATCTTCTTTTTAGGGGAGATGATTTTATTATCGAAAAACTTGTAGATAATTCGTCTTCGGGAATAAAATTGTCATTTTCACAGTCGTTTTCATTGTCATTTTCATTTTCATTGTCGTTTTCATTGTCAGTCTTCTTGTTCATAGAATAATAAAATTTCCTGCACATACAGCATAATTTTGTATATTTCGAAATATTTTTGCCTATAAAATATATTATAACATATTTATAACATAATAAATAAATATATAAATACCATTATCTAGAAAATACTTAGATTGATCACTTGTCAAATTACGCAGGTTTCCTGATTTTTTTGAATTGTTGTGTAGGTCAAATAGATTTGAACAATATTTATTCATTTTCAAAATTTAAAATTTTTGTATATTATTGATAAAAAATTCAAATTAATCGTTTATAAGACAATTATTTAGTTTGAGCATAAATTTATTAAATATATTTTTAATTGGCTATAATTACGTCATAATTTGAACACCCAATTAGATATTTTGTAATATGCTATTTATAATTATTCTATATATGTATTTAAAATTTCGTTAAATTTAGAAGTACTAATTTTGATTTATATAAAAATGACCATTTCTCCTTGACCCTTGAATTTAAACCGAAAAAAATAATCATAAATAATTTCTTAACACTTTTAAATTATATATATAATTCAATTTAAATTTAAAAAATAATACAGTACAGAATATATCCGAAAATGTTAAAATTATCTATTTTTTTCACTGCCCATTTTATGATTGATCCTTTGATTAAATTATTAAAAAAATATCAGAAATTAGTATTAACTATATTATAAACTATGTAAATAAATTTCATTAATATTGGAATATGGTCGTTTTTGAAATTAACTAAAATTTCTGAAATCTCATGGAATTCACCATGTACAGATCTCAAACTTTGCAATATCTTGGCCAGTATAATGTCTCATGGATGTTCTTACCCATGTACTTGGTGTAATATACATCATACTAATTTGAAGGATAAAGGTACTTTGAGGACTAGTTTGGATATTATCACAAGACACAACGCATTTGTAAGTTCTCAAAAAAGTGAAAAATACCTTAAAAATGATCTCTATCAAAACTGTATACACTAACCCATTTTCGCAAATTTTTCTAATAATATTAAATCCCTAATCCCAACTCCCGAACTTCATCTCTTATTAGGAGCTCTAAATCACATTTATGACAATATTAAAAAAGTGTGGCCGGATATCAAAAAATGGCCTGAAGCTTGTCACGTTGAAAGGAACCTCATGCACGGAAGTTTTTTCAATGGAAATTCGTGTAGAACTTTGCTGAAAAGATTAGATATTTTAAAAATCTTATGCCCAGATAATTTACTCCACTACGTCACTGTTCTAGAACGCCTAAATGCGGTTGTGAGCAGTTGTTTTGGATCTAAAAAAAAGATGATTATATAAAATGCATTGATTTATTTAAATCAGATTACTTCAAATTGGGAATTAGTACAACACCTAAAATACATTGCATTTTTTATCACATTATACCCTTTCTACAAGATACAAGTCATGTCCTCGGGTTCTATAGCGAACAGGCCAGTGAATCTGTGCATTCAGATTTCAAAAAGATATGGATAAAATACAAAGTGAACTCCTCGAATCCCCTAATGGACCAAAAAATTTTAAAATCTATTATAGAATATAACTCCAAACATATTTAAAATTAAAATTAAATCTTTATTCCAATAAATTTTTTATTTATTATAAAACCATGATAAAAATATAAATTTGAATTATAATTTTTGAAAATTCGATAGTAAAAATGGATCACTTCAACTCATCGTGTCCTAAAATTTTCCTATGGGTTGTTTTTAAAAAATAAAACTTTACTAAAGTATCAAAAATACCCAATATATGGTCTAATAAATGATTATAAATGGTTATTTATATGAAATAAATTATTTCATTAAATTTCAAAAATTAATTTTTAAGCAAACACCAGAATGATATCATTAGCTATTATTTACATTCATTTCACCTTTTGAAATTTATAAGTATGCAATTTTTGTTCATATTTCGAGTTACTGCAATACTTGTCACATTCATAATAGACACTCGGTGCTTTGGCTTCAATAACGTACTGCAATTAAATAATGAACTATCTCACCTACCAAAATTAATTACTCAACAGAGAGACTTGAGAGATGGAGAAAAGGGTTTAATAGCCAACGTTGCTAAAACTATTAATCCAATTCTTAACAGATATCATTATTTAATATATTTGATGGAAATTAGGCTGAAAGTAGATAGAAATTATGGATTAGATGGTATACAAAACATGCAAGTTTTTGAAACAGATCCTCCGATACCTACATATGAATTCCAAGATGTGAAGACAATGAGATAATATTAAATAATAATTATTAAATATTATAATTTATTTCCAATAAATTTTAAATTAAAACAGAAACAATTTTTATACTGTATATAACAACATTTACGAATGATTTTTTAATCTTCATTCCAATTCATTCATTAAGCTTGAAAAATTGTGAATATTGGAACTCGCCAATATCGTCTTATTTTTTTTGTTTTCCATGTTGAGGTTGTAAACCTCACAAGATTCTTTATATGTTGCTCCTCCTACCATAAAAACAATGATATTTGAAAGGCTATAAAAAATAAAATTATAATTTTATTATAATTATATTATAAAAATAAAAATAAAAATAAAAATAAAAATAAAAATAAAAATAAAAATAAAAATAAAAATAAAAAAAATTATATAAATTATGTAAATTATTATATAGTAAATTGACACAAAAAACCTATCGACAGCAAAAAATTTTTCTTCATAATTTTTTACTAATTTAATCATATGGCCCTTGCTAGTAATCATAAAAGTTTCAAAAAAACATTTATAATGGGCAAATTAAATTTTAAACTATAAAATTATAAATTAAAAATTAATCTCTCAGACGATTAATTTTTAGGTATATAAAATAAAAATCGAAAGATGCTTTTTTAACCCACTCTTTCAAGAACATTTTAAAATTGTACAAATTAATTCTAGAATGAAACTAATAATCATCTTACTCGCTACTGTTTTTTCAACATTAGAAAGCAAGAATCCTCTACTACTTTCAAATATAAAAAGAGAACTAAATTCGCTTATAAAACGGTTTAAAAATAGCACACCACTTTCAATCCAAGAAAAACAGAGAGTATTGAACCTGTCTAATATTCTATATGAACCTATGAATGTTTTTTGTTATATTAAAGATTTAATGATGGCGAGAAAAAACATTCTCAAAAATAGCTCAGAATGGCCGACCGGAGGATTACAATTTGTGATTGATTTTAACCTACACGCAAACCTAAACTCCAACAAAATGTGTAAATGCAAACATAATGTTTTAAAATTGTTCGCATCAATGGTATAAATAAATTATTTAAATAATAAAAATAATTTTTGAAAATTAAAAACAAGTGTAAAATTCAATATTGAATATTTATATTATAATATTATTTAAAATTACCTCGTAGAATTACACTCGACATTGGCTGTTGTATACGGATACATGTCCTTGTTCAAAACATTATCTTGCAGCTTTTTGACAATTTTTATAAGTACGCTAGGTCGTCTTTCATAAATGGATGAAACTGTCTAAAAATATTTCTTAATTTATTAATTTTTTAATTAAAAAAAACCTCTTCGTCCTTTTCAAAAGGATTCTTCTTTTGTTCGACAAAATAATGCTTTCTAAATGGACTATCTCGCGCAATTTTTATAATCTTTTTGATAATCTGTTTATTTTAATTTAATATAATTTTAAAATTAAAATATTAATTACACTTTTATATTTTTCACATTTTAAATCTCTAGCACAAAACAAACTAATCAGTTCATTAGTGTTATTTTCTTTATTCGATTCAATTTTACTAATGGCATAAATAAGCAACAACCGCAATGCATTAATGTCGGAAATTTTTGTATTTTTAATTATGACTTTTATGGCAGGGTAATATCTGTCGTGACTTTCTAATTTGGACATGATTGTTTGTTCTAATCGCGCAATATCCAACATGTTGTCATTTTTCGTTAATTTGACCAATTCATCTATTAGTTTTAGATGGTTTGTACAAATGTTTTTATTGTCTTGGAATAATTGGTGTCTTTTTATATGATTCTAAAAAAAATATAGCAAAATTTATTTTAAAATATTTTACAGAATTTAAAATTGTTTACTTTCATTTCTGTAATGGACGACCCCTGTGAAATTTCTGGCTTTTTCGCCATTAAATTTTTTAATGATTTTGTAATAACTGTTGAAACATCCCCGATATACTTATATCGATTCTACATTAATTATTTAATTTATAATTTTTTTTATAAAAATTGTTAATTAAAAAACCGTCAAATAAAATTCGTCAACGTCGATATTAACCACAAAATTAAAGGGTTCTTTTGAAGTACACTTGTACCCATTCATAATGTTTTTTGAGAAAATTTTGTTATTGTCAATACCGTAAATTTCATGAATTAACGATTGGTAAGTCCACTAAAATATAATAATTATTATAATTCAGAATCCACATGAACAAAAAATTTTAAAAATTAATAAAAAACTATTTTAAAAATTAAATTTCGTGTTAAAAAATTATTCACATTTGTATTGTAGTTTATAATATTCTAAACAAATTTTTAAATTTATAAAAAAATTGTTCATCACACCCCTAAATAACGTAAAATTGTAAAACAAAATTAAAAAAAATACTTGGCTCAAAATAGGGGTGACTAAATCCATCCTTCTGTCAATTATTATTATTGTTCCGTTATATTCTGGTTTTTTGACATTTTTAGAATGGTCATTTTCAAGAATTGAAATCTAAAATTAAAAAAAATAAAAATAAAAATTAACAATTTTTTTAAATTATCAGGTCATTTACTACCTGCAATTCGGAAGCCAACCTCAAAGCAAGAATAGAATTAAATTGATATCGCACAAGAACTTTCAAATTCAAAGATTTGCAGCAAGATAACAACGAATCTCGGCACATGGAAAGACATTCTGGTTTCCATTCGTCATTCTTATTTTAAAATTTATAATGTTTTTTTAAATTACCTCACAAGAGTTCTAAAAAAATTACAATTTTTTATAATTATAAACCTACGGCTATATTGAGCGTAAAAAGGTTTGGTTCTATAGGTACGAAATCTGCATATATGGTCTAAAATGTATCATTTATAAATAAATAAAAAATAAAAATTCTGTACCGATAAATTCTTAATCAATTCATACTTGTCAGCATTGGCAATTGTTCTCAGGAAATGGGATTTGATGTCATTAACAAAAACTACATTTTTAAAAATTAAAAAAAAAATATTAAATAGTAAATATTATTTTTTTAAAATAATTTCCATACAAATATAATATGCTCCATACGTGGGTTTTTTCAATTCTATGCAAATTTTGTCCACGTTTTCCAAAGTAGCACGCAAAATACAAAAACAAGTGACATGTTCCATGGTAACGGGTTCCTGCCCAATGTTAATTTTGTCAATATTTTCAAAAAGAAAAAAGGAGCGTGAAATGAGTTCTGAATGTGGCAAAATAACGGTAATGATAGAAATCTGTAAAAAATACAAAAATTAAAATCGTCAAAAAACAAAACTTTTGCAAATTACAGTAAAAGAATCCATCAACAACGTTTTTACTCCACTACATGCTAGAGAAATGTAGTCAATGTATTTTTTAACTACAGATCGACAATTCATTTCTTTATTTTTTTTATTTGAAAAAATTGATTTTGCAAATTTACTTATCGGGACGTAAAATAAACACAATGAATTGAAATTGATTTATCCACTTGGTGATTAATATTGAGATGAAAAAGTTTACACAGTTTTTGTCAATCAAAATAAAATAAAATTTTAATGAACTACAACGTAAGTTTAGGTCTTTACAGATTTTTTAAATTTACAAACTTTTAGACACTGTCACTTTACATGTGACTTTCATTGTGATACATCCACGACTACAATTAGAATAGAGCTCTAAAGTAGATAAATTTATCTTTTTATGTTAATTTAAATCGAGACGCTAATAAAGTTACATGATTGGACTTGGACCGTAATTTTCAATTTTCAATCAAAATTCATCAATGTATTATAATTATAATTATTTTGTCCAGTAAAATACTGTAAAGTGTAAAATTGGTACAAATTTTGTGTCTTGTAAATTTAGTACAAGTTGTAATGACTGGTTGTTCCCTCAAAGATTGTTATACAAACGTTTTTTGTCTCTGTGATATAAAGGACGTGAAATGGAAGGTTTATATGAGCACACCCGTCAGTTGCTTTGATCCTCGAAACGAGAGGATTTTCAACGCTTATTTAAGATGTTTACAGAATAATGTACTTTGTTTGTGGAAGCGAGTTTTTCCTAAACCAACATTTAGTGCCAATCCTCGAGATACCACCATTTCGGAGATTAAACCTGGAGACTTTTGCTATAAACTTTGGATATTTTGGTACGAACAAGAGCCCAGTATAATATCCGACATTCTTGCTACTTTTAAACAGGTCGACGAAGGAAAATTCGAACACGATTTGTCATATAACGAAAGAACAATCTTGTTTAAATGCATTTTCACTCAGATTGAGAGACATTTGTTTTTGAACAATTTTATGCGATTTGGCAAATGGTTTGTCAAACCAGTCATGGAATCTGTGGAAAAAAATATCAACCAACCTGCCCCAGTCTCAATCAGTTTTTCCTTTTTTCTTTTGAATGACATTTTTGTTTTCACGTTTGTAGAAATGGCTCAACATGCTCCTTTACGCAGAATTAACGATACAGATGTAACTGTCGCTTTAAACAATAAAAATGAAAAATATGATGTCATGTTGGCTCCATTTGGAATGAAGGCGTACATTTGTGGTCCCAAGAGGATTGTTTTAAAAAACACGTTTCCTGTTTATTCATGGAAAACACTATTTCCGGGGGTGTGTTGTTTTGGAGAGGATGATAAAATTGCCGTGATTGATGTTGTTGTAGGAGGAAATAGACTCGTGTATCCAGTTAAATTGATTGTTTTAATAATTGATGGAGAGTTGGACAGATTAGTGATGGAGAGTATGAATGAAGAGATTAAAGAGTATACTTGTGTGGAAGAATCGGTCACGTGGGAAAATTCTTCAAGGTAATTTTTTTTTTTAAATTTGAATCTTCTTTCAGCAGTTGACATAATAAAATATTTTAATTATTTTTTAATTATTTTTTAGATATACAGACAACCTGGATAAATCTATAAAATACCAACCACTACTACACCCCAAAATTTCATTTTTGGAGCAAAAAATATCTGATTTTATGATGATGGAAATTATTAGAAATAGCGTAAAAATAAAATATATAGACATGATTAACGAACCTTCAAATTCGGATGCTTTTTTCTACAAAACGTTCAAAATGAAAAATGTCGATGTCGATGTTATGCGTTTATCTATCGATACAAAAAGTCATAAATTATACCGGAGAAAAATAGCCATATCTAAAAGCCACCTAAATGCTTTTCATAAAATTAATTTTTCAGATGACAGTATTTGTGAAACAAAAGACTTGACCATCACAAACACTTTAAAAACAGACTCTGTAAATTCTAGTGTAGGTAGAAAAAATGCTGATATCACTATTGAATCTGGAAAAAGAACACGATTATCTACTAAATCTGTACATTTTGGTTCTGAAACGAGTGCAAATCCAAAAAGCATTCGACTTTTGAGTGTAGATGAATCTGTTGAAACGTGTGAAACTAAAATTGAAACTAGACAAGTAAAAAGTTTTGATAAAATGAATCCTATTGAAGAAACTGAGAAAAATGTCATTTTCATTTCTCCAAAATGTCCAAATCCATACTTGTTGAACCACGATGAAATCAATATTCATTTTTACAGAAGAAGGCCATTTTCTCCAGTTATTCTAGATCAAAGTGAAGAAAAAAGGATAAAATTAGAAATTGAGTTTCTTTCTCATGATGAGACTAAAAGTACCTCTGTATCCGACATGACTTTTGACTTTTTAAGCGATAATGATGATGATTCTACACTATCAAGCTCCATGTTTCAATTAAAACAAATTTTCCCTTTGAATTTTGAAAATAACTATCAAAAATGTATTAAAAAGGTTTATAAAAAAGAATCAAGACGCTTTATATTTAATTACTCGCGTATTGAAGCATCTGTTCAACTCACTAACGTCAAGATTGATAATTTGGCATTTAAAAAAGTTTCAAAATTTAGCTCTATCGATTTGAATAATTTAAAAAAGGCACCATGTCCGTCTATAAATGCTTTTAAAAATCTCGATAAAGTTTTAAAATCGATTGAGAAATTTGCCTATTTCAAAGCAAAGGAACAAGTGAATTTTGTCCCTGTTGAAAATAATGTGAATATACCAATATCAACGTCAGATTCTAAATCTGATAATGTCTGTCATGTTAAAAATCTATCAGAATTTGACACACCATCCATCGATTACAATAATATAGAATCAATTACACCTAAAACACCAACGACTCTTAGTATGGATGGTTTTTATAATACTACTCCAAGAATAAAAAGCATGGGGAAAGTACAAGGAGAAACGTGGACAGAGGACAGTAATGTGAGAAAAGGAGTCAATAATTCTTATCAACAAGAATTGGCAAAATTGGCAAATTCAAAAGGGGGCGGTAATTTGGTGGATTCAGATAGCATCGTCACTTTAACTGCTCTCTACGATTCAATGTTGAATAATGTAAATGATTCAAATTTCCAACTTTGCTTCTCTTGCGTCTGTAACAATAGAATAGTCACTCGTGAATCTGTTGAGCTATTTTATCAAGGCGTATCAATTTTAGTCAATAATGCATCTGTTAAATATGACAAATTACCTTCTCGTTGTTTTTGTGCCTTTAAACTCGGCATGTACAGACAAGTGGCTTTCAAAAATAATCTTTTTTCTCAAGATAGTTATGAAGCCATGGCCATGACTCACGGAACTCGACACGTGAAAAGAATCGTTACTTTGCCTCATTTTGGTCCCAATTGTAGTCGCCTTTGTACAAGAGATTTGTTGAGCATTTTGATAAAAGACATTGCTTCGACTGTAGAACCCACCCCTCTGTCTCTAAATTTGTACAAAACTTGTCTCGAAGACGTATTGCGTGAATTTCCAAGTGACGGTTGGCGCTACTTTTCATTTATGGACGCTTTTAAAGTCTTTAGAAACGCCCTGGATCTTGGTGCATCGTCCATCAACATGTATAATAATAAACGTTCGAAACCTGGTAAAAATCTGCACAATTGGGCTCATCATTCGTACATGGCGGGAAGAGTGAAAAACCAAGAAAACATGTATGCCATGCTTAGAAGTTTACAGCCACTTTTAAAAGCCTCTCTGAATAAAAATCAGACTGAATTGTTACTGGAAGACAAATACAACGTGTTTGGACCTTTAACGTGGAATGATTTTCACCTCATGTCTGGTAGAAGCAGCACCAATACTTCTAGCTGTGATTTACCTCATCCTTTAATTTCTTGCAATGACGTTTTGGATAATAAAGAAAATTTAATAGACCCATGTGCTCTCCAATTTTGGGAATATCTAGATTTGAAACCGGCTTGTAAAAAAAAGACGCTTAAATACATGGTAGTCTCTGTTCAATCTTTTCTTACTAAAAAGAGCATTACCAATTTTTTTGAAATGGTGTCGTGTCAATATTCTCTCTGTAAATTAGGAACTCACACTCCCGTCAATACAGAATCTCTTCCAAACGGTCTCGTTCAAATTAACCGTCAACATTTAAATAAACTTACTATAGAACAAAAAAGCCAAAAATTGACAAATTTTGGAAAAACACCAGCCTGTCAAAATTTAAACACCTTTTGTTTGATTTTTCAACATTTAATCATCCCTCTCATTATATCAATATTGGAAAAGATTAATTTTAGTGATGATGATGTTGATCAATCTGTTGTCCTTTATTTACTTGATACCCACGCCACCCAAAATAAAATGGAAACAAAATATGTGACTATCGCTCTCTTGTATTCATTCAATCAACTGCAACTAGCTTTACCAGAAAAATTAAAATCTAAAGTTCTTTTAAAAATCCTTCCTCTTTCTTATATTTTTGAGAGTTTAAATAGAAGAAGCCTTTTAAAATCATTCGTATTTCAGATTTACAATCTAGTCAATTATAAACCAAATACTATCGTAGAAAAAACACCTATAACATATTGTATGGACACGTTTTATGAAAGATGTCGTTTTAATCAGAAATTTCCCAAATTGAATCTCCATCTAAAGTGTAAAATATTCACACTCGCGTGTACTCCCGAAATTGTTGTCAATCTTGTAAATACTAGAGTGGAAAAAATATACGACAAGTTTACACAAGAGACTTTTGGAAAGACAAGAAAATTACCTTCTCTCGTTCCAAATCATTCATTTTCCGACGAATCAAACACTAGTATAATTAATTGTGCTTATTGTCCGACTTTGGATCAGAAATTTGTCATTGTTTCATATACGGATATGACTACACGGTTGATGGACCAATTTGTGATTAATGTCGATACAATACCTACAAAAGAAAACTCACCTATAAATCACGCTGTTGAAAAAATATGGGAACGGTTAAGAAATGTAATTCTTGCCGGAAACCTTCAAGTGCGTATTATTATAACTAGAGTTGGAGCTATGGGACATAATGAGATGAATGGTTGGATAAAAACGTTTAATTACCGCAACATTTTTATGACAAAGGGAGAGAAGGAAAATTGTAATGCATGTCGAACCTTTTTCCCTATTGAGAATGAATTTAGCGGGAAATTAAGATCAGTTTGTATTGTTTCCATTATTCCAAACACAACGTTGACAATTTTGACTAACCATTTTAAAAAGTCGGAAAATAGGTCTGTAGGAGCCAATCCTCTATCGAATAGACCGAGAGATGCTTCTTGCACCCATATTTTGGTCTTTCCAGTTTCGGCAAATGCACATGTACTTTTTAAAATATTTTTTGTATTATTTACTTTATTCATTTTTAGATTTCAAACAAGCAAGCTCAATGGGAAACCGAGGATGACACTTTTGATGTATATGAAAATGACGCTGTTTCAGATCCAAATATCATGATGGATGAAATAACAAATATGGGTGTTGATGTGAATACTCTTTATGGCATAATTAACAATAAAAAGTCAAATAAAGGTTCAGAAATTGAGTTTGAAAACAATACCGTTGAAATACAGTTGCAACAACAACCCATGGCTGTTGGTTATTACCTTAGTACGGTGGTTCATAAGCATACTACACCATCTTGGTTTTGTTTCCCGTATTCGTATCACAATGACGATTATTCTTCCGAACCAATAGTATACAAGGTACTTTTAATGTTGTTATTTTTTTGTTTTATAAAAAATTTTAAAATATAATATTTTGTTTTAGACTGCTTTACATGTTAGTGTAAACCGCCTCGAGTTTTCAAATGCTCTATCCCAGTATAAAATTGGAAATGAATATAGAATATTTCACGCTCTAGATTCAAAAGAACCTCCTTGTGTATTGAGGTTTTTTTTTAATTTTATAATAATTTTGAACTAATTTTCAGGTTTGTTTTAAAATGTTTCAACGATCTTTCTTGGATGACTGTGGATCCAAAAAACGGAAAAAGGCGGAGTTCCCTCCCTGTGCACATTATGACTCTTTTGGAATTGTACAATGCGGTAGAATTTATAGCATAAAGAATGCCACTATAACTTGCTCTCGAAAGTGTAGGTAGATACGTGTGTTAAATTTTATATACAGTGTAAATATTGTTAATATTTAATTGTTTTTATTTTATATAAAAATGTATTGATCAATTTATATTTTTGTTATTTTCTAAACAGAAAAGTACAAATTATTTTTGTTTTCTGTAAAAAATTTTTTTAGAGTGAATTATTCTAAAAAGATGTTTAACAACTAACCGTTAGTAATCTATTTATATTTAAAGCACATCACAAAATATGATCATTGGATCAAATTTATCTGATTAACCGTAATCAGTCATGTTCAAATTATTAACCTTAATTTAACCTTAATTAATAAATAAACATTCTTTATAAATATTTAATATAATGATTTGAACATGTCATTCTGTTACCATTAAATAATAGTTTGCATTATTTTTATTATTTTCGAAAATGTCTAATAGCGGAAAATTGAATTATGCAGAGTTTGCATTTGATACTGCATATAATATGATTTATAGTGAAACATGTGAAATATGTGAAATAGACGATACAAAAACGTAATTTTAATTAAAATTTTTATATTTATTTATAGTGCCGACGCAGTAGTTTTAAAATGGTCCCAATTTAATCATGTACATAAAACCATTATGTCTGTAAGGGAGAAAAGAAACAATGATGGGGAAAAAGTGAATATTAAAAATTCTATATTAACTATGATTACTTCTATATATGATTCTGAAACAGACAAGAATAAATGGAAAACTAATTTTAAAGCAACTTGTAATAAATTACTTTTAAGTTATTATAAAATGTATTATAGTTGAGATTAATATTTTGAACGATGCTCGGCTCTTAGAAAATGATGCAAATTATGTTACAGGTAATGCGTTAAGGTTAATTTTCGTTGCAAATACTACGTCGAAAATAGAATATCCAACTAACTTCAATAAAGATGGTACTCATATACCACCTGAAGTATATAAAACGCTAGGAGAAGTTGACGCATGGGATTCTATAAAAGAGTTAGTTAGAAAAAAAGTTTGTGAAGGTTTTATTCAACTATCCTTTATTTAGGTCTGAAACTTATATATTTACAACAATATTTAGTTAAGTATAGCTATACTGAAGGACACACTAAAGATAAAAATATGTTTTATAATATCAAATTCGATTCAAAACCATGGAAATATATTTCTTATTCGGTTGACAAATTTAAACTGGAAAAAAATTATCCAAATTAAAGAAATAAATAATTATTAACGTTAAATGCTACTTAAAATTATATTATTTCTTTATTTTTGTTTTATTGTTCTTCCGCGTGAGAGTTGGGGATGTTTTTTAAAAATATTTTTGCAGAGATGTAACATTTGGTTTTTTTAGATAATATATTTCTTCAATTTGAAAATTACCTGATACATTTATTGAACAATATTTAAAAACACGCTGCAACTATTTACATTTAAATGATTTAATCAATATAAATCATGCAAAGTAAACGAGGAAGAAATAAATTCTTGAAATTTATCAACTTATAAAATATTTTTTTATAAAACCTAAATTAAATCTCAAAAATATTGGTTTTTTCCGCCATTCTTGCTTTTTGTGATTTCTTATTAATCACCATCACAACTAATTGCATTATCTAATTAATTACAATTAATCTTATTGTAATAATTTTTGAGGATAGATGTCTAAATAAATGGATCAAAGTATGATTACAATTTAATCACATTTATTAACCCGGTTTAAATAGCTATGATTAAAGTTTAATCTTATAAACTCTAAGTTATTAATAATAGTTAATATCATGATTCATTTCATTATACTATTTTAATCATTTTATAATATTTATTATCATCATTACATTAATAATTTAAAGGAAATCCAACATGCAGTATGTACAGTTTGCATATGATATGGCATGTAAAAAAAAAGATAATAAAAATGGTGAAATGAAAATAGACTTTAAACATGAGTAATTTTCAATAGAATATTGTTATTTTATTTTATAAACTTTAATTGCAGAACAGCTGATGAAGTAATTGTTCGTTGGTGTAAGAACAGCTGTGTCGAGGTATTTACAAAAGTTATTCCTGGGGGAAAAGTTAATATTACAGAAGCTATAAAAAACTCTATTGATAAAGTATCGAAAATTCCAGATTATTTTGATGATGCTTTTTTTGTTAAATCGATACATGGTCCATCAAATAGCAATTACTGTAATAATATAATATCAATATATGCTCATGAGCGTCGAAACGCCTTATTCCCTTAATAAATTTATTACAAAGAACCACACAGCAATTATCTCACAGTTCTAATCTTTAAAATAATATACTGAATTATAAAATTTGTTAGAATCGAAAATGTTATGAATTTTTTTATACAAAAAATTTCTATAAAATTAATTAATTCTTTTCATGAATCCCAGCAATTTTCATATTCTTCCGGCGTCCCTATGTATGATGCCTTCCCTTAAAATAATTGTGGTGTGCCAAATATTATTCATCCAAACTGTAAAAAATGTGCATTGTACATTATCAAATTTTATTCACATTATTATCACATCAGGGCATACGACAATTATAATTGTTTATTTAATTTACAGGTGAAATTGTTATATTAACAAAATCAGAGACCGATTATGTTGAGGGTGATGCGGTAAAACTAAAAGCGGTAGAAAGAGAAATATCGAAATTAAAAATTCCGGATAATAAAACAACGAGTATACAAGAAATAAAAGATTCACTCGTATTACAAGCTAAATCTCGTAAGTATTATATTTATTAGGACGGGTGGGTCATACAAATTTTTTTAAAAAAAATTCTAAACTGGTTTTTATTTTGTTGTACATGTCCTAAAAACGAAAATAATGGGAATACTTTTAAAACATTCGTTTTATGTTTTTTCGAAATTGAATTATTTTTAGTCATGGCCAATGTACTAAAAAATACATTTTTGATTCTTATTCCTCTTAAATTATCACTCTGGTGATATTTTTTGTTTTTGGGGACATAATAATACAGAAAAATAGACACCAGGACATACGATTTCAAATAAATGACTCATCCTATTTTATTATCAGTTATGCAAAAGTTTACTTATAAATTCAAACTCCGAATTAAAAAATTTAATTATAACGTGAGTCGATATTTAATATCGGATATTATATTATCAAACTAATAATAATTTTGTGTAATAGTTGATGAAATTTCAGAGTTTGGATTAATAAAAAAAAATAAACTTATAAATTTAAAACAAAATGTTACTAGATGCGCGCCATATATTCAAAGATGAGGACTATACTATATATAAGTGTAAAGGATATAGAATGATTTCTACGGATTACATAACAAAGAATGGAACATCATCCTAATGGGGCAATAAAGATGAAGTTATAAAATATAAAACAATTATAATATCATTAAATCTATATCTATCTAATAGATATCAAGCTATTACTTTTATACGATAAATTTTCCAATTATAATTGGGCCAATCAAAATAATTAAATTTTATTACTTTGGAAAAAAGTACAACTTTTTGTCTAACGTTTCTACAGTCTGTGTTAATTGAATGTTGCTTCCATTTAAAGTTCTTTTCTCTGAAACTAATTTACGAACTTTTGTCAAAATTTCCAAAAGATGGTCATCTTGACAGCATTCTTCCAGACACAACACAAGGGATTGGATAAACCAAGATCCATCCATGCTGTCTCTCCAAGAAGCATAATCTAAATTTAAATATCATTATAACTATTTAAAATTACCCGACATTGTCGATAAAGCTAAAACAAAGTGTGATAAAGCATGTTCTCTGTTTTCTGAATCTTTAAATTCCGTAAAATCGGAAAAATTTGGTAAAAACTTGACACCATTATCAGATTCAACAGTCTCTTCATTACACGACACAGAAACCCCCTGTGACACCTTTGCTACATAATAATTTATAAAATAAATAATTTAATCAAAATTACTTCCTCTACACGCCTGAATAAAAAACAACTTTGGCTTATTTCTCAAACTTGGAGCATTTAGTCCATTAAAATAATTAGTCAGTTGCGATATTAAAACAGTCTGTCCTTTCACTCCATAAATGTAATTTTTAGTTCCATGTGATAAAACAATTAAAACGAAAGCATCACAATTCAAATGTAAACATTTCGACTCTTTAATAAGCAATATTTTTAAATCTTCAATAGACAAATTGGAATAAACCTTGGGTACAAATAACAACTTTTCAAAAACATCAACTAAACGACAAACATCCTTATCAGAACCACTTCTAAAAGTAAGCTTGTTGTAACTTTGAGAAAAATCAACATTGTTTATAATAATAGCTCGACCTCTAGGGTTTGATTTCATTCTGTAAAATTTCTAAACAAAATAGTAATTAAAAAAAAATCAAAAAATATTTAAAAATTACATTTTCCATAGGATTCATGTATACTGAACGAATTTTAGTCGACTTAAGCTGTTTCAACTTGTCTTTGACTAGTATTTGATCACTTTCTGATAAACAACTGTAATTAATCTCATCTAACAAACTTTCTTGGCCACAGTCCACCACTGCCTCCAAAAAGGGTAAAAGATTAGCATTTCTGTGAGATATAGTACGTAGAAAACAAGACAATTTTAATTTTTTCGTTACGTGAGCTTGAATGCTGTTGATACTGTTGTCGCTAATAATTTTTGATTCCTTAAAATGACGGAGAATGTCATTTGAAAGGTGTAGTTTGTTTACGAGTAATACGTGATTTTTCCGCAAAAAAAGTTTAAAATCAGCCATGTTTTTTAAAATTAAAAAAATATATATTATAAATAAAATTAATCATGCGCAACTTTTATAAAAATAAAGTTTTATTACGGTTGAACAACAAAAGGAGCTTTTCTCTCATTTTCGTATTTTGGCCACATTACTTTAGATTTTTGTAAATACTCAAACAATCCTTCAGGAATATGCTCCCATTTTCTCTCAAGTTTTTCTAGAATTGATTTTTTTAAGCTGGTAAAACTTTCATCTTCATAATCGTATTCAGATTTAATCGAGTCTAAAAGCAAGTTTATAGTTTCGTTTAAATTGTCAGAGAGGTTCATATCCAACAGTTTTAAATCCCGTTTTACTTTTTGCAGCGTTTTGTTCTAGATAATTTTTTAAAATAAAATATAAAAAAATATATAAAATTTAAAAGTACTTTTCTGATCAAAAAATCCTCATACTCTGCTTCAACTGACGTGACATGTTTATCCAATTTCTCCATTTTTTTAAAATCCAAGTCTTGAACAAACTGAGCCTTTTCTTGATCCAGACTGATTATAAATTTCCCGTGTTTATTCTCATACCTTGTTCTCGTACTAACATACACTTCTTTGCTTCTTACACGTGGAGCAATACTCTTATTCTGACCCATAATATTATCATCGTACTTGTCATCATCAACATGTTGAAAGTCTACATTCAAATTCAATTTTTCTACAACCTCTCGAGCCAATTTAGAATTTTTCAAAAACAAAACATCCAACAGCTTTTTTCTCTTCTCTGAAGCCCCTCTAATGGTAGCCCAGCAAAGTTTGTCCTTGTAATGTTGATCAAATCTCGAATAAGCCATTTTAATAGTCGCCGTGTAATGCGCCACAGTTTTAAGACATTTTTGGTAATCGTTTTTGATATTTAAAGGATCGACATTCAAAATATTGCAAAAGTACTGAAAAATGGCATTATACTGGAATTTTTGTGGTTGATAATAAAGACTCGTAATCTTTTTCACACGTTCATCAGTCTCTGGAGGGTAAGTAAATGACGCATTCGGCTGCAAAGCTTCAACATATGGTCTAGTTTTATTCAATTGCGGGATATCGTATGAATTTTCAAGTGTTTCAATGTTAATTTCCTTTTTTGTACGTGTTTTTATCCCTTTTACAGTTGCTCTTCTGCGACGGGAAGAGGATTTTGTCGTTTCGTCATGAATTTGGTATTCAATTAAATTTGAATTGGCAATTTCATTAGAAATATTTGAAACGTTTGAAACTTTTGAAGAATTACGGGAAATTAATTTTATAAAAATGTTTTTAATTTCACGTGACATAATATTTACAATTTTACTAAAATGCTATGATACGAGAATAATTAGACTTTTAATTTATTTTATTTTAGTTTTTTATTTTAGTTAATAATAAGTTTATTTAAACTTTTTTTGTACATTTTTTTGTTTTTAACGAGTTAAATTTACGCTCTAGGATTTCAAAGTGGAACATTCATATATGAAAAGGTAGTAATAATATTTCATCTATTTTAGTACCCTTTTGTGGTGTACACCAAATTCACTATATTTCGCAAAACGGCGTACACTCGGTATTTGGATTTCTTTCAAATTTGGTATAGTGGTAGAATATGTATGTACGTATGAATATATTTTGAAAATATTAATGAAAAAAGTAACACGGTTAATAAATTATGGCACTCCAAAGATAAGAAAAGATTTTAAAACGTCTTACAGACTCTAAAATTTTGAGAGAATGTTGATACAACAGCCACGTTTAAATGCTGTAAATTTCAATCTGATGAAATGATTGTCTCATAACTTATGAGACGAAAGAACAATTAATTGTCGCTACAAATCTTCATTTATTCATAACCATGGTATTTATGGATGTTTATGAACAATTTACCATTGACAATGAACTTTTTAAAACTGATTATTAATGTAAATGTGTCAATATTATTTAGTGATAAATTATCACTGATAATAGTTTAATTTTAAGCACTAATTATCATTTCACCAACGAAAAAATAAAAGCATTGGGAAATATTCACATTCAATGTGAATTTAAAATTTTTAGCAATGTTCCCGACCCTTCTATTTTGAATTTATACATACAAATTTTAATTGCTGATAAAAGTCATAAAATTGATAAACATAAAAGAAAAAAAAATATTCTCCGTAATAATACTCGTTTATTAATTATAAATATCCCATTAATAGACATTACAAAATTTTAACACCATATTTTGTAATTTAAAAACGTAGTGAACGATATTATAATTTATAATAAATTATTGTAAAGTTATTTTCCGAATAAAAATTAGTAATTTTAAATTTAATAATAATAATCAACCACTAAAATATATCCACGTTTATTTATAAGCCTGTACTACATGTATTAATATATATTTCAGCGCTATGTGCAATATTAATTAATATTATATTGATCTCTAAAATCCTTGGAAATATTACAATAACCCAGTTTATCTAAAATTCTAGAAATGAACAAAATTAGTACCTACCTTATGCACGAAAAATTGGTAAAATGATACCACCTTTTCACATTACC
Source organism: Coelogynopora nodosa (assembly GCA_034780555.1). NCBI lineage: Eukaryota > Metazoa > Platyhelminthes > Proseriata > Coelogynoporidae > Coelogynopora > Coelogynopora nodosa. The sequence continues at coordinate 4,751 of JAUZND010063994.1, read as the reverse complement.
TAGAGACGATAAAGAAGGTATACATTTTTATGTAATAAATGGAAAAATATATTTGTTCAGTTGTATAAAAATGTTGCTGTATTTTATTACTTTAAACAAATAAAACTTAGATCTCATTTTGTGCTTCTTGTATAAAGACACGTATTTTTTTAAAAATAAATGTTGAGAAACACGCTTACTTGGTATCAACTTTTACATTTATATTAATAAATATAAATTTATATAAATTGTGTATTCCTTTGAAATAAATTAAATACATTTAGCCTGACAAAAGGGTCTAGATTAATTTCCACATCTAAATGTTTAAAAGATGGTGTAAAATTAAACACTTCCCCTCTACCTAAACTTGACGAAAAGGTCAGATTTGATCAGAAAATAGACCTATTTTTTGACAAAGCAGCTGCACTAGTCAAAGATCGACTTATCAATACGCTTAAGGGTACTAGACGAAGATTGGTTAATACAGAAGAGCATGTTGTGGGTATTTTAAATCTTATTAAACCGTGTAATTCAATACTTTCGATATCTTTTCCTTTGAGAAGGGATAATGGGAGATATGAAGTTATCCAAGCCTGGAGAGCTCAACATAGTCACCACAGATCTCCTTGTAAAGGAGGAATAAGATATAGTGCAGATGTAAATGTGGATGAAGTTAAAGCTCTGGCAGCCATTATGACGTACAAGTGTGCATGTGTAGATGTACCTTTCAGTGGAGCGAAGGCAGCGGTAAAAATCGATCCTTCAAAATACAGCGAATATGAACTAGAAAAAATAACACGACGGTTGACTGTAGAACTAACAAAAAAAGGATTTTTAGGTCCGTCTATTGACGTCCCAGCTCCAGATATGGGAACTAATGAGATGGTCATGAGTTGGATAGCTGACACATATTCGCAAACAATGGGTAACTTTTAATACTATATGAAAAAATGGAATATTTCCAAATTAAATGTTATTTATAGACAAGTTTTTAAATCTTTGAAATTTAAAATAAATAATGTAACAATTTGAATATTTTATAAATTTTATAATGTAAGGTCATTCGGATATAAACGGAAATGCAACCGTTACGGGAAAGCCCATCACTCAAGGAGGTATTCACGGAAGAATATCGGCAACTGGTCGAGTAATTTAAAAATTATAATAAATTATTGTAAATATTTTCTTAGGGTGTCTTTCATGGGATAAATCATTTCGTAAATAATAAAGATATAATGGAACAGATGAAAATTGAACAAGGGTTAAATGGAAAAACGTTTATTGTTCAAGGTTTTGGAAATGTAGGCCTTCATACCGCTCGATATTTAGTTCGAGCTGGTGCTACATGTATTGGTATAATGGAGAAGGATGGTGGCATATTTAACAACGTTGAAGGAATTAGTCCCAGAGAATTGGAAGATCATATTTTGGTAAAGATTATTTTTATTTAAAACATATTTTAATTATTTTGAATTTTAGGCTGGACACAAGTTTCTTGATTTTCCTCAAGCACAAGTGTATAAGGGAGAAAATATGATGTATGAAGATTGTGATATTTTGATTCCAGCTGCAATGGAAGAAGCCATTAAAGTCGAAGAAGCAAAGCATATTAAAGCAAAAGTAAAAATTTTAGTTTTTAATTTTAATATTTTTAATTTAATTTTTAAGATTATTGCCGAAGCTGCAAATGGACCCATTACCATACAAGCTGATGAGATATTGAGAAACAGGGGCGTTTTAATTATTCCAGTAATTTTAATTTATTTTTAAAAATATTTATAAATTTAAAAAATAAAATGTTAGGATCTTTATGTCAATGCTGGTGGAGTGACTGTATCCTACTTTGAATGGTTAAAAAACTTAAACCACGTAAGTTTTGGAAGACTAACTTTTAAATACGAAAAAGAGTCAAATTATCATCTTTTGGACAGTGTACAACAATCATTAGAAAGAACATTTAAATTAGATGATGGAGTCCCCATCATTCCGAGTGAAGGTTTCATGGATCGGATTGCTGGAGCTTCGGAAAAGGACATCGTTCACTCAGGATTAGCATATACAATGGAAAGATCCGCAAATAAAATAATACAGACTGCTTTAGACTACGACTTGGGACTTGATTTTCGAACAGCGGCTTATATTTCCTCTATAGAAAAAATATGTCATGTGTATAATGGAGCGGGTATTACATTTTCATAAAATTACTTATCAAATAATTATTTCTTTATATATCGTGTTATATAATAAAATTTTTAATTTTAAATTGTCAATAATTGACTTTGATCCAAATGAAAACTTTCGTCTGAAGGGGAGCATTTTATAAATGCACTTTGTATAAAGGGGCCTATTTAAACAAAAAGTTGATAAAATTTTACAAATTTATGTATTTTACCTTTTGGGTTTCTTTTTCTAGTGTTGATTTTTTCCAAAATGGCTTTAAAATTTTCATAAAGGTCATCAATATTCCAATTGAGCTAAAAAAGTTTTTTTTTAATTTTTTTTACTTTTAAATGAAAATTACTCTCCCAATTTGGAAATTCAAACACGTAGTCCCTGATCCAACCTGTTTTGTTTTGGTGTAAACGTGAATCCCGTGCTTGAATTTGTCCAACATTGCTTTTATATCGTCGGATAATGTTTCTGTTTTTTGAAAAAATGTTTAAATTATTTTAATAATTTAAAATCTTATTAATTAATTAATTTACCATTCCTTACAGAAGGATATAGATGATTCGGTATATATTTTCTAACTTTACTCAGCGGAGGTAGAGCACTTGTAGCACATAAAATGTGATCAATCTGTTCCCAATTGTAATCTCCTTTCTGAATAGCCTTTATGACCTTTTCACCACCCAAAACGTCGATTTTTAAATCTTCAGAAATTTTTATATCGTCTTCATTCTGATGGTTTTATTTTTATTTTTTAATTTTTTAAATATTTTTTAAAATTAAAAACCATTGACACAAACATGAGATATCGTCCATAACTTTCATGTATTCTATGAGGTAATAAAACGGTACACGAAAAATCAGACAGAAATTGAGTCTAGATAATTTTTTTAAAAATTGAATCTATAATAAATTTTATAAAATATTTCAACACCTTTTTGTTGGTTCTCGTGTCTAAATTGACGGTAGCCTCTACAATATTTTCCATAAAATTTCCCATTTCCGGGATGGCAAATTGTCTATGCTTGTCAATGGCTTGCTTAAAACTACATGCTACAGGTTTGTAAAATTTAGAAATGTAAATGTCATCGCTTGGCTCATCTGCCCATAAAATAACGGGGGTTTCTGCTTTAACTTTTCTTTCAATTTGTTGACGAATTTTTGGTTCCTTGGGCTTTCTAACACGTTGATGACTAAAGCGTACAAATTTCGATAATGTACCTTTTTTTAACATTAAATTAATCAGCATTAGACTAATTTAGAGAAAAAAATGAACAAAACCTGTAGTCTATTTTTTGAAAAAATTATTTTATAGTCATGGTAGTTATTATGATGAAATATTTTTTATAATTTTAACACAATTTAAATTTTCGAGACAAATTAATTGTTTTTATAACATGTTGTTTAAAATCTAAACAAATCAATTCTTCAACCCAAACTTGACTACAAACAACATTGACAATGCATTGCAAGTTTGAATCTTTTATTCTATCAATCTCGAGAGATAGGCCAAATGTTTATTCAAATTAAACACGGATCCAATAAAAACTTTTATTGCAACACAAATTGTAAAGTTTACAACGTAATTCGCTACATTTACGAAAAAGTTGAAAACGAGGTGCAAGCTTGTTCAGAAATTGAGTTGGCTGACGAAAATGGTTTAATCCAGAATTTGCAAGATCACATTGAAGAAAGCCTTTCAGATTTAGTTGAAGAGATGCAATGTTATATCCTCGTTAAAAAGGTCAAGATTACTGAGAAATTGCGCAAAACTTTACCTGATATTAAATCTTTTACAAATTCACATAATATAAATAAAACGGGTCAAGTTCCAGAACATAGAGACATTTATTACGACCAATATTTTGTATACACGGCTGAATATAAAAATCTAGATATTCTCCCTACTTTTATTCTTCATTGTGATTTGAACGAACCTGGAAAGAATGATGTAGCAAGTGGACATGCGAAATATAAAAAAGTAAAAATAGGACAGCAGAAAAAATGATTATTTTATTTTAAAAGTTAAATAAAAGTAGTAAAAATTTACAGTTAGACAGAAGTACTATTTCCATATCCGTCAGATTCTTCCTTGTCCAATTGCTGACAAAATTGATTGTATTCCTGATCGTTGACTGATGCATTGTAAACAGAATCTGTAATATTGTGATTAATTTTTGGTTCAATTTCATGCGATAAATTGTAAGGTGGAGTTTGAGATATGAGACGTTCACTTAGTACTTCAAATGACCTTTTTGTCGCACTATAGTCGCTCATTCCAATCATGTTGACGCGATTTTTAGAGAATTGTATAAATTTATGGTAATTTCTAATCATTAGAGCGTAATTAATTATTTCTGCCGCCGCTAGAAAGAGTGAAATGCAACATAGGAAAAAACTGTATGATATTCGATTTAAATCTGGACGAGGGATCCAATTCCAACCTGGTTGAACACCCCAAAGGATTAAAAGTGTTGTACAAGCAGGTACTAAAATTAATTATAAATGATCATGTGTTTACAATTGACAGTGGGGGACACCTTAGACAGGATGAGCTAAACTACAAGACGTAGAACGAATTTTTCAATGCTATATAGTTTGTA